>JASSUY010006400.1:0-34519 GCA_032466535.1 Forpus xanthops
TGTTCCCAGGCCCAAAATCAAAACCTCAGAGCTGCACCAGCTACCAAGAAGGAGAAAAATGACTGCTGCTGCTGAACACATGACAATATGTGCATACGTGGGTTCAACTCTCCAATCTGTCACTGTCACCTCTCTGTCAGTGCTTTTGTGACCTGTTTGAGGCATGTCTTCACCTGTACCATCCACTTCTGTACTGGTGAGAAATACAGATATGTGTGAAATAGGTTTTAACAAAATAATATGAGAGATATTCCGTAGTCCACATCTGTTGTGCGGTTAACTCAGGTGAAGCTGCATTAATTAATGGAAGCAAAAGAAGCCCTCTCCTTTTTTTTTTTCCTTTAAAAAAAAACATTGTACAAAGTTCTGTATTACTTTCCATTTTTATTGCCTTAAAGGACCTACATATACATACTTAATATATCCTTATTTAGAATTATGTTTTGTGTTCCCAAGAGTTAATGTTGTGGATTCCTGCCTTGACTCTGTGGATAAGATCGCTACTACTTGCTTTTTGAAATATATCTACATCTTGAAAACTGAAGTTGAGAATCAGAACTGATGGGTAATGTCCCCATGACTAAAGATCTTATCTTCTGCAGGGAGGAATAGAGATAGAACAGAGATTTCAAATAATTTTAAGGATAGATACTGTTTAAGCTGCAGTTCTCAAGAGCAAGCTATTGGGAAGGAGAGTGAGGTTTTTTCTTACACCTTTATCATACGTGTGAGCGCCAAAACGGAGCAGAGGCGCAGGAGGCTGAAGGGAGGGGGATTAATAAATAGAGCAATTGAATTAG
The DNA here is from genome assembly GCA_032466535.1 of Forpus xanthops. NCBI lineage: Eukaryota > Metazoa > Chordata > Aves > Psittaciformes > Psittacidae > Forpus > Forpus xanthops. Next base: position 801 of record JASSUY010006400.1, read on the forward strand.
AATTGGACTTTGGCAGGGAATGGCAGATGAGATCCTGATAGATTTTGACTTGTTATTAAATTAGAAAAAGGAAATAGATGATTTCACAGAGGAATCATCTTTTTCTTTCTGTGTAGTCTTTTATCCACTTTTTTTTTTTTTTTTTTTTGCAAAGTATTTATGAACTGAATTTTGTTCCTCATAAAAAACTGGGCGACTTTAAAGGACTGCAAGGAGAAAAGAATTGTCTGATAATTGTTAAAGTGGGAGGTCTAATTACCTCCACAGTTAATTAAAACTCTTTAACTGCCCTCTTGGTGTGACAATGATACTTTCTCCTTTCTAAATGAAAGTGTAAAGGTTAAACAAAGCAGCAATCTAGCAAACAGTCTACTAGAATTTGTAATCTGACCCTGGGATCTACTGTTTACTTTGCAGAAATTACAGTGCTGGAGTGTAAAACAGGTGCAGAACAGTTGATACTGTTACCCACTGTTATACAAATGGCTTGCTTTTTACTAGGCACATAGAATTTCCTGTATTTCCTAAAAAACTCCAAAAACCCTAGATTAACAAAGTGGAAAAACTCAGTCTGTTTCTTGGCTCTGACCTTGGCAGTGAGACAAAAGGAGATTGGCAATGTAAGATATTTGTTGTACACTGGAGAAAAGACTCGCCACTGGAGCCCTGCAATTGCAGCTAAGATGCCTTAAACAATTGTTAAAGCTATCGCTAAAAATAGGGACATTTCAGCACTTGGTAACCTGGGACAAATGCATATCTATTTTTCCAAAGCTACATTTTACTATTTTAACAGTTTTTGTTTGGTTGGTTGGATGGCTTTTAGAAACACTTTCTTATGGGTTACTTTGCAAATAATATCAGACATCTTTTTCCCTGCATTTTTTTTTTTTTTCCCACTGAGTGTATTTCTAACCAGTTCAACATTCAGAAAATGATTACTAGAATTAATGGATGTCAGACATCTCTGAGCACAGAAAAGTTCTGGATGCACTGAAGTAGCTTACTATATATACCTTGTGATAAAAGGGTGCATATTAATTGATCATCTTCATAGGAGATACCTCTGAAAGTCTGCATGAATAAAATCTAACCAGTCACATCTTGGGTCAGGTTAAGGACCTATTATATATATATATGTTTATGTGAGTATGAATTTAGAAATGCATCTGGTTAATGTAGTTATGTTTTGTTGTTTTTTTTTTTTTTCCTCAACAAATGAGACTAAGTTTCCTGCAACCAATGATTTAAATCAAGAGCTAATATTTCATACAGCTCAAATGGAAGAATTTTAAAAAATAGACCTGTATAGCAAAGGTTTGTTTAAAGAGGTTTATCTTAGGTTATAAATATGGTTATTACATCTCTTTTCTAAGTAAAGAATTTTCAGGAAATTATTTCACACTATGGTGTAAGTTTAGCCTACCCTCTTCAACTGCTGAACTTAGAGTATGCAGAAGTGTTTTCTAGCCTGTGTCTTGAGTGTCTGCCTTCTGGTTTTCTTTACATGAGGGCCTGCATCTGGCATCTTTTTTATCTGTGATTAGGAAGAAAGAAAAGGATTTAAAACTTTGTTCAACAAAGATCTGCTAAAATAGGGACTTTTTTTTTTTTTTAATGAAAAGTGATTCTTGCCTGCATGCAATTTTTGTAGTTAAAATAGCTATTTATGTTCAGCTCACAGAAGTCTGATTTGTGGGGCAATGAAAACATGTCCATTTTCTATTGTATGAACTCATAAAAATATAACTTCAATGACTTTTTAGCTGAGTTTTCAAGGCACGTTTCTCTTTTGTTACATAGCAAAGCATCAATGTAGCAGGTCATAAATTCTGCTAAATAAAAGAGAGCTAGGGAGTGAGCTTAAGCACTGAATCCTTGATTGTCCATACAGCTTGTTAGCTTTTAGCCTGGCTCTATTTTGACGGCTAGAATTAGCTCCTTCCACAACACATCTGCTCTAGAAAGTACTAGCACTAAATAATGTGGACGTAAGAAAATCTTACTTCTTGACATGGTCAGAGATCAAATTGCATCCCTTTTTTTTTAGCACTACAACATACAAACACAGGGGAGTAATATTTGTTTCAGGAAAGGATTTTGGGCTATGACTTTATTAACAGAACATTTTATTTGCAGCAAAATGGTATCTGTGATCCTGTCATTGTTAGGATTTTGGTCCCTGCTGTGCTTACTTTCATTTAATATCGAAAATGTTTAAGACCCACATTGCAAATCTGCAGACTCCTTTTCTTTATGTAAGTTACTATTTCAGGTAATGGGATTTCTTTCAAACTGAAGTTTTCTAGCCACATATCGTTGTAATTCATCTCAGACTTTAAGTGGATTACTTGAAAAATGTTTGGTTGGGGTTTGTCTATTCATTTCACCTTAAGAAAATACTACTTCATTAAGCTTGTATATTAGCACTACAGATAATTCTTTTGTACTACTTATTACCCATTAGAAAACAGTTGCTGCAGCCAACCAAGAGTAACTGGAATTTTTGTTTTTACACTTTTATCTTTGGGGAGACCTTAGCCAGTCATCATGCCCAAGTCGTCTTTGATGAGTTTGTGCCAAATGTCAGTCAGATAGGATTTCAGTTTCAGATACCACCATGCTGCCCCCCCCCCCAAATTGGGCCGTGGGGGGGAGGGGATTTGAAATGTAAAGGGAAATTTGTACAGAAATCGAATAACTGAGTTCCTTGGTTTCCTATTTCTAACCAGAAAAGTCAGGTATTGGTTTTGAACTTACGTTCTAATTTTTTCGTCATATACATGGTGCAGGAAGCCTTTCCTGTTGTTCCATTATTGTTATACTTTGTTGCTCTGTTGCACTTTAACCACTGCAACTTTTGAGTTAGAAGACTCAAGGTAATATATCAATTGTTTACTTTCAAAAATGAATGGAGAAGATTCTTTTGCTTAAAGTCAGTATAAATTTTGAACCGTAATTGGTTTTGAACTTCATTCTAAACATTAATAATTTTCTACTTTATCTAATAGACATAAAAATAAATATTTCTTACTGGCTTGTATAAGCTGTACATCTCAACACCATTGGAAAACTACAATCTACAGTAAGACAAAATTGTATAATAGAGATTACAGTGGCTTTACTTTCCCTGTTACTCAATTTTTCCCTTTCTGCATCAATTACCACCAGCCATGAGTCTACATAAACAATCCAAATAGCAATTATGGTACAAGCCTATGATAGACCATCATCCCAATAGTGTGTATGATAAACTCTGGTATCACTGTCCTTGCTACTAGGAGCTAAGTGCTTCTGAGCACTGATTAAAATGATGCAACACAGTAAATAAGTAGATACAACTTGATCTCGTGTACTTAACCCTTACAAATAGGTATAATTAAGAATAGAGTTCATAGCTGAGAAGCAATGGTATGCTGTGCAGCATTTGGTTGCAGATAGGTATAGAAAACAAAGAAGTTTCTGGGGTAACGGGTTCAAACTTAAACAGGGAAAGTTTAGATTGGATCTGAGGAAGAAATTCTTTACTGTAAGGGTGATGGGGCACTGGAATGTGTTGCCCAGGGAAGTTGTGAATGCTCCATTGCTGGTGGTGTTCAAGGCTGGGTTGGACATAGCCTTTGGTGGCAGGGTTTAGTGGGAGATGTCCCTGCCCATAGCAGGGAAGGTTGGAACTAGATGATCTTAAGGTCCTTTCCAACCCTAACTATTCTATGATTCTATGATTCTATTTCCAAAGTGATCACGGCATTACAGAATTCTACTACAGCCTTTTGTGGGATTTTTTTTTTCTCTTCTCTGTTTTGGATTATTTAACATTAAATTTTTATAATTACAGTCTTAAAGATCTAAGATGAAGGTGTGTTCATTTATAATCAATTTTATTTAATTTACTTGATTCAATTTAAAAGATATAGCTGGGTGGCTAATGAAGTTTTCAGTTTAATTTGTGCACTAAATAGTAACAGGTAGGAAACAATTATGTAAAATTTTAATTGGAATTTACAGAGGGAATGAGAATTTAGTCAAATTAACATTGGTTTAACCTAAAATGGTTTTGATTATTTTTTAATTTTAAGAGGGTATATTTTTCACTTATGTTATTGCTTTAAAAATAGCTATCCTAATTATTTAAATAAAACACTGCCCCAAAAAACCCAAACCTTTCAAGAACTATCATAAAAAAGACAAAGCCAAAAGAAACCATTGCTTATGCTTTTGTTTCCTCCAATTTGTTTACTCAGCTGAACACATTAACTGAATTAAACTTTTGTCTCCGCTTCTTGCATTACCCTTCAGTGCAGAACCAAGATTGTTTTTATGAGTTCACTGTCAAGAAAGTAGCACACTTTTTCAAAAACTTTTTTTTTTTTAATTCATTGACGTTTCAGTATGATTATCTTTCATAAATTTCATGCTGCTTTCCCCACAGCTACAATCCCAGATTAGTATGTAACATCAGATGTTGACGAAAGACTCTGCAGGAGCATTAAGTGTTAGTACTAGTGCATTCATTGTGCATTAGACTAAGAGTTAGAACTTAATTGTTGTTCTGAGTGGGAGGAAAAGAGTAGAAAAGGCATTGGAATATTTGCCATGTTGGTAAAATCAGAAAGTTACAATGACATTTTTTTTTCTTCCATTTTTCCCAATAAACTGAATTCTGATTTAATTTACTGCATACTTAAATGGAAAAACATGAACAAAAGCTTTTAAAGGAGATGATGCCAGCATGTTTTTCTCTTGGTTTGCACTTTATGTAGTTCGTCTTTCAGCTATTGTATGTTTAGCCAACCATCAGCCCCATCCTGAAAGTCAACAATAATAAAAATGTAAATCATCATCAAAAGCATGCCTTGCAGTGAGAGAACATTTCAAAGATTGTTTATCAGTTGTTCATTTTCTCCTGTCAGATGTTGAAATCTTTTACTTCCCATCATACTGCACAGAAATGCAGTTTTACTGATAATGTCTACTTGTAGCTAAGCTGTGAAAAAGTCAAAATTTCATTTTGTAAAAGCAGTTATCACACAGAGTACTGCAGACCTAGGTTATTGGTCCTTATTTAGCAAGCTCAGTGATAAGATGTCTAATTTCCTGGCCAACCTTTTTGTGTATGTGTGTGTAAGAGTGTGTATGTATGTGTGTGGGCCCATTAAAATATATATTAATAAAAAATACCTTATACAGATTTTTCACTTGCAGTATACAGATACAGAAATCATGTAAACACCAGCCATAAAGTCACTGTGAAAAAATATAAGATTTTAATTATTACATTAACTGTTGATACTATATTAAAGTATTTTTAAGTGCTGCATAAAATTCTATTAGAAATATGAGATGTGTGGACTACCTGACTTAACATTGAGCACAGTTTAATGCAGACTTAGTCAAGTTCGTCTGCTGTTGATTTAAGATTGAAAAAATTCCAAATCTAAAGTAGAGGTCTTCTGAAAAAACAATGGAGAGAAAAAAGGTATGTTAACCATTTTAATACAGACTTCTGTTGTAGAAAATGCGTAATAGATTTGTCTACCATCTTTCCATATATGGCTTATCTAATATATTAAAATAATACTCTTTTTTTCCCTTAAAGAAACCTATCCAAACATTTTTTCTTAGTCCTAAAAGGAGTGATTAGTATATTCTGCAGGAACAGTGAAATAATAGTTAAAAGAAAGACCTTTCTAGTCTGTCTGAGGGAAAAATCTGGTCACAATGAATTTTCTTTTGAAAGAAATGCAGCCACTGTAATAAAATTGTTAGGAAGGTAGGACTGTGGCTTATTAATGGAACCATAGAACAAGTAGACCTAGGTTTAATCCCAGCAATTTCTTTCTGAAAGAAGAATTATAAAAACAAAATTTCAGGCAAGAATTACAGGTCCATTTACTTGCTTCTCCTTCCATTATGCATTTTTATGTTCACTCCAGTGTTTCATAGAAGAGCAAGTATATTATATCCTACACATCAGATAGATACTGTAATATCACCTGCAGTTGAAGCCAACACAAGTGAAAATAATTTTGTGGTTGGTTTTCTCTGCACTTAAAAATCTTCTCTAAATCTGCCCTCTCTTAGCATAGCAAAATTAAATCTTGATTACTGTTAATACTCAACTCATCTAATAATGCAGATATGTCTCCACAAACACAATAATGACCACAGAAGTTAAATGGCAGTTAGAAAAATATTCTTAGCTACTATATCGCCAGGAAAGGGGAAAATGGATGTATTCATACAGCAACTGAAAGAAAGCCCTCTGCCCAGACAAAGTTTTCACATTTTGTTTTTATGCTTCAATGAGTTGCTTTTCATAATTAAGCAGCTATCTGTAGAGATGTTCTTTATTAAAGATCATCTAACTCATTTCCTGTTGGCATAAAATTGAGTGGCAAAGTAACTGTTATAAATAGCTGACATAGAAGAAAATGAAGGGGACTGTTCAAGTAGGTTAAGTTTGCTCATGTACTTCCTGGGGAATTTTTTAAACTATAATCTTTACTTGAATTGAGTTACTACTGTTCAATGCCTTAATTTCTTATTTAAAAAAAAAAAAAAAAAAGAAATTAATGCACTGAACATATATTTTAGCGCATTTTAGAAGTCTGAACTCTCTAAGCATTATCTGTATCCATGAACATCTGTCTAAAATAGTGTATTTCCAAAGATATTGTGGAAGTTAAAGTTCAGTCAGTGATCTCATCTATTGTTTAGATAGCACCAATTTCATGAGGCCTGAACCTTTACTATTACTCAGTTTCTATCACTTTTCTCTTTCTCTCTGAGAGGTAGAATGAAAAGGCAACCAACAAACTAACCAACCAAATTAAACACTAATATTGCTTAATGCCCTGAAAACAAAGCTAAAATCCCTCCACAGAACATCAAATAGGAAATGAGTACTATAATTTCCTCTACACACTCTTTCAAACTTGGATCATTTCAGCTATTACCTTATCCTTATATCAACTTTGGTGAGCTCGCTTTAAAAGAAGTAACATTTATCTCATGATGTAAATTAAATGGCTGTTGTCAGGTCCATTAAATAGAGTATTATGTTATTTACCTCACAGCTGATAATAGAGTCACACAATTCACTCTAGACTGGTTTTTCTTAAGTTATAGCTATGATGTCTCCAAAGGGATAAAAAAATTCATATTCTCTACTTCTTGGCTTATTTTCATCATTACATATATTCCTATGCAATAATAAATCATATGAAATACTTTTTTTGTAGCTACAGGGCTCAAGGATTATCTTCTGTGCTTGATATTTATTTGAGCTCTAGAAATATAAATATACCTAAATCTTGCTGAATGAGGATCTATGTCGTACACTAATGCAACAGCTTAGACATGTTTGGAGTTCGGGAAATGTAATTAAATAACTCAAATGCACTCATACTATATGCATAGTCTCAAACTTGTCTATGTTTTATACGAAATGCAGCATCCAGAACATTGCTGGCCAGTAAACTATGAAAGGTAAGTGAACATCCTGAGAGCCTGACCTCGCCGTATGACATGGGATAGAAAAAAACGAAGAGAGCTTTGCAGGACAAACCATGACTATTACAGCTAGTTTGTCGCCTACACGTAACCAGATGGTGGGCTGTTGCTGAAGAAAAATTCTCTGTTGAATTGTGGGATGAATTCTGTTCTTGCTGATTTCGCAGTTTCCATGATGAAGAGCAGAGGAACAGAAAACCAAAGTAGCCCTGTTTTTCCTCTAATTTCTACCTAATTTCTTCCTGTTTATTCTGCTAGAGGGGAAGAAATAAAAGGAAAAGGTTTATGAAGTAAACTGATACTGAGAACTAGAATTAAATTTAGAAGAAGACCTTCAGCACCTTATTGATTCCTCCCACATAAGAGCTCTGCTTCACCAAACAGTCATGATGAAAGGTTTGGAGGTCTTGGAAGAACAGATTTTGGAAAGTAGCCATATTTTTGGCAAAGTATCTGTGTATGCAGTTAATTGATTTCTAGACCTGCTGTGTGCATCCGTCATACTATTCTCAAGTCAGAGTTTTAGTTTTATATTCTCCTCTTTTCCTTGATGTGTGTGTGTGATAAATTGCTCATTCATACTCTCAAAGTTCAGACTGTAGCATCTGAAAAGGATATGGAGCTGTTGGAGCAAGTCCAGAGGGCCACAAGGATGATCAGGGGCTGGAACACCTCCCATAAGAACACAGGCTGAGAAAGTTCAGGCTGTTCAGCCTGAAGAAGAGAAGGCTGCATGGAGACCTTATAGCAACCTTCCAGTATCTGAAGGGGGCCTACGGGAGTGCTGGAGGGGGACTCTTCATCAAGGAATGTAGTGATAAGACAAGGGGTAATGGGTTCAAACTTAACAGGGGAAGTTTAGATTGGATCTGAGGAAGAAATTCTTTACTGTAAGGGTGGTGAGGCACTGGAATATGTTGGCCAAGGAAGTTTTGAATGGTCCCTCCCTGGCAGTGTTCAATGCTAGGCTGGACATGAGCCTTGGGCGACATGGCTTAGTGTGAAGTGTCCTTGCTCATGGAAGGTGGTTTGGAGCTAAATGATCATAAGGTCCTTTCCAACCATAACTATTCTATATATGATTTTATGATTCCAGTTTAATTCAGTCGCAGAAAGTGGGTGGAGCAGGAAGTGCACTTCCATAAGCTTCTGTTTGACTTCAGATGTGATGTTGAAAGTTTTAAAGGATTGTCCCTCTTGGTTTTCTCCATGAGATTAGCATGTAGGTTTTGGAAATGTCTCGTGACACCTTCAAAAAAAAAAAAAAAAGCATGTTTGCTTGGGTATCCTTTTATAATGTGACAGAACTTCACAGAGCTGTTCTGTTTCTTTGGTTCTGCGTGATGTGGTTTATGCTGAAATGTATCAGACCAAAGAGAATGAAGAAATGGCTAGAGAAACAGAATAGTGAAAGAACAGAGGAAAAGGGAGAGAAATGAACTTGAAGTACAGGAAATTCCATTTAAATGCAGGAAAACCTTTTAACTGTGAGGTTGCTGAAGACGTGTAGGGAAGTCTCTCTGTGGACCTATTCAAAACCCAACTAGGCAGTCTTGAGTTGTGGCTGAGCTAGATGGTTTCCAGTGGTACCTTCCAATCTTAACCATCTTACGGTTCTGTAAATAGATAAGGACATGTTATTGGTAGTTATTGAAAGAAAACATGATAAAGATCTTCCTCTGCTATTCTCCAGCTGTAATATGACCTGAAGAGGAGCAGTGAATAATTGAGATGCTTGTTTCATTTTCTTATGTTCTTATGGGAAAAGAAAACTAAATCCGTTTTTCTGAGAGCAGAAGGTGTATTTACTCCAATGTTTTTGTAGTCACATTCTGCTCGTGTACTATGTTTTGAGGTCTATATGCTATGGTTTGCTCTCTGGTTAAGGATAAGAATCATATAACTAATTTTATGTAGCACTGGTAATGCAGGCCATTTATATTCTTGAAAGCTTTTATCGAAAACTTTATTATTATTATTATTATTTTTTAAAATAAAATCCCCTGAACAAAAAGCAGACGTAAAAAATTGACTAAGTAGCTGTCCTAGCAACCTTTTCATATCCTAGTTAACAGTAAATGTTTCCTTTTTAGAACTCTTTTTCTTTTAAACCTGGTCAATAGAGTATTTTTTACACATAACTGATTCTACTAAAACTGTAGAGACTAAGAAGTTTGGAAGTCTCAGAAAGTTCTCAATGTGGAAGGGTTGTCTTTCATAGTGCTTTGAATAGTGCATAGTAAACTTGAATGCTTGTAAGTGTCTATATCTTCTTGAAGTAACATAGATCGAAAACATCCAAGGTTATTGAAACTTTATCAACAAAATTAGTTGGAGGCTGAAAATTAATTTGAATAACTATATTCAGTTTAGCTATTCGCATATAATTCAAAAATCATAACTGCATTGAAACCAGTATATACATTTCATCAACATTTCCTGGAATATTTGTCTTTTTATGAAGTGGCAAGCACATTTCTGAGTTTGTGATGAAACATGTTTGACACAGATTTCTGTCAGGGTTAAAAATCTGTAGACCAGTAATCATAATTGTGGACCAGTGATCATTGCTGCAAATGTAAGGAAGTGAGGCCTTTTTTGGACAATTTATGCACTGGGTGGTTCTTACGGATTTTTAGATGATGACTTATTTACAGAATGATCATATAAATAATGCAGAAGTGACAGATTCAGAAAATCTGAGCTCTCATTCTACCTAGTTAAAACCAATTGGGGTTTTTTTTTTGTTTGATTTCTTTTTGTTTGGTTGGGGTTTGTTTTGTTTTGTTTTGAGTTTTCTTATTTTTGGGGTGTGGTTGTTGGGGTTTTTTTTTTGCTTGTAGATTTTGTACTGCTCTGCTTTGGATTTGAGGTGTTTTTCTAGGCCCATATTGTCTGAACAGACCCATATCAGATGTGAATTTTGCAAAGTACAGCAGCACATTTCTTTCCTTCGGTACTTAATCTACTTGCCGCCTTTAATTGAAAAAGGTTAGATTATTGTTTTTCATTTAAAGCTTTCATCAGCTTTTAAAATTGATAGTGCCTAAATTCACGAGGGATTAAGGAAGAAAATAAGTATACATTTTCGCAGCCTTTAAATCATGTAATTTGCCACTGAAATTAATGTGTATCATCTTGAATTATTATTTGATCTTATACATAAGTACTCTACTATTTAAAAAGAGTCTTAATAACAAATATACCAAAGGCAGTTTCAAAGCCCTTTTATCGTTTTTTTTTTATTAGTATCTCCCATTTTCATTTCATTGCTTTTGTTCCTTACCACCTTCTTCATCCAGAAAAATAAGTAACAGCCAGTGTCGCTTTTGAAATGGAAAAATGGTTTCAAATCACGGGCAAAGCTTAATGACTTCTGACTGCTGAGATATGTTAATTTAAGCCAGACCAAATGTTCCTCAGCTGCAAATATTTGGTGTTGTTCACTGGGAACTGGCAAGATTTATGAGGGCCCAGTGGCAAAGGCTCTCTGCTCACATGCCTCACATTACAATTGTTTCACATGTTAGATGATAAAAGGCTGTTTGAAAAAAAAAAAGAAAAAAACAGAAGAAAGAAAAAGGGGGGGGGGGGAAGGAAATGAATCAACTTTTCACAGAAAATGTGTATAGGCCCAAAGACGATGAGGACTTAGAAAGACAGCTATGCTTTTTTTCTGTCAGTGAATCTTCTCAAAGAACCATTTAACTGCTGAATTAATGTGGTATTCTCATGCCAATCTACATTCTTTCCGCCCTCTCAAAACATCAAAATCCATGTGACTGGATGGTTCAAAACACTGGTAATGGAGCATAGAGTACTTTATTTTTTTTTTTTTTTTTTCCTTTTTTTTTTTTTTTTTTTTTTTCCTCTTCTAGATGGCCAGTCCAAACCTACTGCAAACTGATAGTGGCCAAAAGTTAATATCCTTTGGTTATTTTGAGAAATTAAGTTCAGTAATGAGCAGACAGGTATGTACATCATAAATAGCACAGTAACTTACGCTAGTAGACCCTCCTGTCAGAGAAGCCTTACAGAGATAGGACAGAGACCAGTCCTCTGGGAGAAGGCACCTGCATGACTAGCACATCGACAGAAAAAATCTGTGGAAGCATTCTCTGACATTCTGTATATTAGTTCAAAAGGTTGTAAATTGGGAAGCATCTAGTCTGTTGTAATTCAACAATAACAGCAAAGAAAAATGGCAAAGAGAACGGGGCATTATACAAGTTATGTTCATAAATTTCTTTTTTTTTCATATATGCATAATGGGAAACTTTTACCTTCTTCATTAATTGAAAGAAAAATGTTTTCTTGATTGGCTTACCTTTACCCCTTAATTTTTAAGTGACTGTGAAATTTGAGGGTCTTCCTGTACTCCTAAATGTTCTAATAGGATTCGATACAAGTTTTGGGTTTGTTTCGTTATTTTTCTTTTCTGAAAGCAGAAGCTAAAAACTAGCACTAGCAAATCCTGGCGTGCAGAGAAAAGAATGACTGCCTTCTCTGCTGGGTTAGGGAACACATCACCTATAGTCCTACCCACGCTTAAAACCTTTGAAGCAAATGTAGTTTTGCTTTCTGAGTCTGTCTGTGGTTGTTATTGTCAAAAGCCTAATTGCTGCTTTCATGCAGACAGCTAACTTCAGTATTAAAGCTGCTGGCTTACCACTGCTTCTAGTGTTTCAATACTTTGCCATGCTTTTTGTACCCTCTTCCTTCTCACAGCTGATAGAACAAGTAAGTTCTGCCAAAACTCACAGGGAGGAAGGGTACAGCAGCTTTTCTTTTATGCTGGATCAAATCACCCCCAAAACCAAACAAAAATCCTGAAGCACGTTTCTGTGTAAGTCTTGGGGGTATCCTGAGCTAAGTGAGCATCAATGTGAATTCATTTGAACTTTACGGTATAGATGTTTGCAATCAGAATAGATTAACCCTGATTATACAAATCAGCTACAGTGAAGGTCTACTAAGCACAGAAATGACTGCTCTAATGATTATAAGGTGATAACTCTTGGGTGGTTTTCAGGGTTTCCACTGAAGGTAGTGGGAGCCAGGAGGGCTAAGTACATTCTTAGCATTTTGAACAGAAAACAGAAAATCCTCAGCAGGGGTCAAAATGCCCCCTTGAGTGTTAAGAAAGGATTTTAAATTTTTCACATGTGCATAATGGTTCTCACAGACAAGAGAAATATCTTGAAATAAATAAAGCAAATGTTGTTTGGTTTAGTTTTTATTTATTAACTAAAATATGGAAAAATACGATGTTCATATTTGCATTTAGGCTGAAACTGTTGTTCCTTAGGGGAAAAAAATACCCCATGTATTTGTGCTAAGTAATCATAATTACGCCCTTCACTGAGATAAAGGGAAAAAAACCCTGACAGCCAGCAAAAGAAAAAAATCCAAATTCTTTTCTTGCATTAAATATGACATGGATTGTAAAAAGCAATATTTTTACCCTTGAAATGTTTAGAAGTATTGACATTCTATCCACTCAATTGTCAGCTTGTCTTTAGAGATAGAGCTTCCAGGTTCTTAGCATTTAGTAAACTGACACTGATCTGTATTCTTCTTTAAACTTGTATGCAATTATTGGCTTAAAAAAGCCTCCATAATAACCACAAAAGGTTATTCTTGGTGTAGACACTTTTAAGATTCGTTGCTACCCTTATAGCTGTTTTCCTGATCTTTTAAATTTTTATTGCTAAGAAAGCCTTATTAGTTTTACTTTAATCCGCAAAAAAAACCTTGAAAGGTGATTTGGGAATATTACGGGATCCTGTTCCCAGGGGGGACACCTGGAAGTTTTAGCTTGTGCCTCAGAATCAATGAGGAAGGGGAAGCAGCAGGACCTACACAGAGTTGAGAGCAAAAACCTATTGGAGTTGGAGGCAGATCTGGGAGGCAAGAGCTGTCTTCACAAGTTCTTCAGTTAATTCAGTGGGAATTCGTGTATGTTAATTGGGCAGCACAAAATCGGCTTCATAAATCTGAGGGTTAATCTTTGCATGATTGAAACCAAAGTTTGTGTCAGAGCCTGCCTTCCTTACCTGAGCAGAACTCAGGTGGAATTTAAATAAGTAGTAAACATGAAAGATCAAAAAAAAAGATTTGGTCCTTTGTGTACCAGGTAGGTGTATAAGCAAAATTAGCTGCATGTTAATAAATGTTAAAGCAAGAAAAAGTGTAACAGTGGAATAAATTGCCAAGCCTTCCTAGCAGAAGCAATGGCATCCCTTGATTTCTCTGCCATTTTTCATATTACTATGTTTACTTTACAATGCTAGAGAAATCCCTTCTGATTTAAATAAAATTTGTCATGTTTAACTTCTATTGGCATGCAAATTCTTTGAAGATAAAATCTGTTAAATTTCTCTGGTTTCTTTCACTCCTGCTTATATGATGAAGCATGATTTGTGGTATTTAATGTAATCAGAGTATCATTAATTTTGTGCTAAACTGTTTCTGCATATGGCCATGTAAAATGACTATCTACCATGACATCAGTTGGTTAAAGAATCAAAATGAGGATGACAGTGTTTTTATAAAGAAGATTTCTCTGAATCTTTCCACCCACAGGCTCTGTTGAAGGCAGTAAATAGTCCATTTTTGTTAATGAAGCTTCACTCATACAGCTGGGATTGTTTAATATTTTACGAGTGTTACTTTGTTTTGCTCTCAACGATCTCAGGCAGTTAAGGATTTATGAATCGTGTTTTTCTCAGCCCATCTGCGGTTTCCTATCTTCCCTGGCCTTGAGAATATGTTTAAATTTATTAAAGCGAAGCAAAGGCTCATTATTTCAAAGGAGAGCCAAAGTGACACAGTGAATTGGTTATTAATGGAAAGGCACTGCCATAGGGCGATTGAAATTTAATGATATCCTACAAGAAAAAAATGAGGGTGTCACTTTCCAAAAAGTCATGCTAAATGCCAGCCTTTTTAAGGTCCTGCCGCTAATTTTATGCCTGCGCACAGTAATGTTTTCAAAAGCGTTTAGGAAACACGGACCAGTGACTGTACTGATTATCCTTTTCACCTTCTCGCCTGTTCCAAATGGGTTTGTGCAGTGAGCGATTTAATCTCTAAATATAGGGAACGTTAAAAAAAATAACATTGCTGTTTTTCACAAGCTAAGGGCCTTTTGCAATCCTCCAGAGATGGACTTGCAAATATGCTATCTCCATATGCTCACAGTAAGCTCTCAAACTGGCTCATCACCAAAAAAGAAAAAACAAAAAACTTCAGTCACTTTATTTCTTCTGTTTTTCTGTCATTCAAGAGATGTTTTATGTGCACAGAGTACATTTATCAAAATTTAAGTCACACGTGATTAAAGTGTACCTAGGAGTTTCTGAAATTTCTCCCTTTTCTCTGAATTAGTCTGTATTTTCTTTCAGAAGACAGTCCTTATTTCCTGAAATGCCTTCCACCTGTTTCTGGATTGTTCTTATAGTATAATGCTCATATAGATTTTGTTACAATGTTTTCTCAGTTTGAAAGACAAGCTTGTGCAATTCCCTGGCAAAATCCAGTGTATTCTTCCCAAGCGAATATTGATGCTTGGTGTTTTTCTTTGTTTGTTTTGTTGGGTTTTGGTTTTGGTTTTTAATTTGAGCTGGGTATAATTCTTAGACCACAGACACCAAATGGTGTTCGAGATGGAGAGGGGAAATACCTGCATTAGTACCTTAGGATCAGGCTGATAGAAACTTGTTGGTGATGCTGGTGTTCAATGGAATATTGTTGTTTAATGTTCCAGTGCTAGTAATAACTATATAGTTCCTTTTAGTTATGTGTTTCAACATATGATTTACTACAACTGTAACCATGCTTAAGTAGAATTAAGGAACATGGATTGTGGGTAAATCATGGGTAACACAAGGTCTGTGTAAATGTCTGGACAGAAAATAGCTTGTGATAACCATGTCAAAAAAGCAGGCTTTACATTAGACACCTCACAATGTTAGATGACTGCTCCTTTGTAAATGCAGAAGAACTGACGAAGGATTCTCCTGCCATGACAACGAAGCTGCTATGGTTACACAAGCCATTGTGTGACTTTCCTCAGTTCTCAGCCACTGGGATGAAGAATTGCCTTTGGTACTTCCCTATAGCTATTCTCCTAAGATATCAGCTCCCCCAGAAAGCATGCAGATACCCAGCAAAATGAAAAGTGGTAGTAGCATAGAGGGATATTCGATATCAATCATCTTTGCTTAATACAGAAATGCTAGAAGTTTGTGGTGGAAAAGACATACTAGGTCATCTAGTTCATCTCCCTGCTGGTGCAGGAAATGTTCCCAACATATATTTTCTAGTGCCCTGTCCAGTCTAGTTTAAATAACTGATGCAAATCATTTGTATTTATATTGTAATTTTCTTACAAACATTAATATAAAACCAAACTCCAGATGTTGCCCTTGATGGACACATTAGTAAGAAATCATTTTCTAACCTTGCTAATGGTAAATTTCCAAACGTCTGCTGACAGATAAACAAAATTCTTTTATTTTTTTTAAACTCCAAAATTACTTCTAGTTCCCAGCCTCAACAAATGAAGTAAATAAAAAAATATAAAATGACAATGCCATGTTATTTCTAAAGGGAGAAACATTACCCTTTCTATAGGCGTGCATCTGGCAAGCATCCCCTGCATGTGGTCCTACCCCTCCTACACATAGGATAACCTGTGGTCTAAAGCATGCCATCTGCCATCAAATTTTGGACTCTTTTTCTCCTACAGAGCAGAATCCTGAGGTGAGAGGTTCTGGCTTTTTCAGTCTGTAGAAAAGTTGCAGTGGGGAAGAGTTATTTGCAGAATGGGCCAGACTAGGTGAAGTGAGTTGTGACAGGTGTAATTTCTGAGGGGTAGACAGCAGATGTTTCACACACCTTGGGTGCTAGTAATGGTGCCTGTGCTACAGGAAAAAAGACTGCTTCTCTGTGTATAGAAACCGCTTGGTGAAAGGGCCTTGCTCTCTGATTAACACCAGGAGGTGGAGGGGTTAGAAGGAAGGGTTGGCTTCTGTGAGGTATCAAGTGTCTTCTCTAGCTTAAATTGCTGAAAATTAAGGATCTTCAAGCAGGGTGCAAGAGTTATTGCAGCCAGCACCATGGCTTCACTGTGACTTTCTGTTTTTTGAGGTGAGGGGGGCAGAAGAGTCATTAAATAAGTTTTGTAAGACCAGCAAATACTGTGTTAACTGAAGCCCTAGTAGGATTTGCCCACAAATTTAAAGAACACAGGGAGAAATGGTGTCTCAGGGGCCTGCAACTTCGGTTCCTCTGAGCTTCCTGTTTTAACTATAAACTTATCATCTTGTAACCTTTATAACAAAGACATAAACACTTCAGCTACATATATTTTGATTGTTTCATGACAGTTTACTGGAGGCTTAGCAATGACAGATTTCTTCATTGTCTTTTTGCCAAAATTTGTCCTTTAAGTCATTTTTGTTGACTGCCCCTTTTAGCAGCTCACCTCACAATGAGAGAGGAGACAATTAATGGGAGGGTGATTTATCACTGCCAAAAACTGTCAAGGACTTCTGTTGTAGCTGGAGAAAAAGCAATTTCACATTATGGCATTTCATTCCGAATACATTGTATTTACAGCTCACAGTTTTATTTTCAGAGCCTATTATCAGGTGAAACAGTTGCATCTGAAATGTTGTTTGTGACATAGGTGACCTGTTAGGATTTGATAAGTATTTACGCCAGAGCACAAGGGGCTCACACATCTGCTGTTGGCAGAAGCAATGGAAAAAAATAACCTGGAAATGAGGCGTTTGATTTTTCTGGTTCCTACACTCGAGCATCTGTTGCTATAATTAAGTGGCATTCAG
Organism: Forpus xanthops; assembly: GCA_032466535.1. Taxonomy (NCBI): domain Eukaryota; kingdom Metazoa; phylum Chordata; class Aves; order Psittaciformes; family Psittacidae; genus Forpus; species Forpus xanthops. Next base: position 18,170 of record JASSUY010006400.1, read on the forward strand.
TAATTGCGGAGCAATGGTGAAATAAACATATGCATTCTTGCCAGCTTTTAGGATTTGGTGTCCTTACAGTAGGAGAGACAAGCAAAGTGACTCCAGCAAGAACAAAGGGTTCTGTAACAAAGTTTACCAATTAACTTTCCTATTGCATAAAGAGGAATTTTACGAGGAAAAAGAAATAGAAGGGAGAAAAAAAAAGAAATCGGCTGTTAGCTTTCGTCCATTTAAACTGATCACTGCAAGAGGTAAAGCAGAATATTGAACTGGGAACATGCTAATATTTTCTGTTGAATGACTCTCTTGGAGTTGTATTAAGAAACCAAAAATGGAGCATGCAGTGCTAACTGAAAAATAATGAAAAAGAGCATGCCAGAGATGTATTATACAGAGAGAATTTTTAATGCAATGTACCACTTGGATTTGAAGGGGGAGTTGAGCAGAAAATCACTGCAAGGGCCCCTGCTGCCTTTGTTTATGTACCAATTGTGGTGTAAATGAAAACAGAACCTGGTGGTCAGTATTAGTTAAGAATCCTGGTTAAAGCAGGCTTTTTGAACAAATCATTTATAAGGCATTAGTTAAACAATCAAACATTCCTTATTCTGTGGTGAGATACAGTATTATATATAATTTGAAATTATTTTTTAGTAGTAGGATCAACTGGGGGCATATGTTTTTTTTCTGAGAGAGGATTTATGTCAGAACACTGTCTCATCTGATGACAAGTTTTGTGATTGTTGTGGGCTTTCTCTTTTAAGAACAGGCTGTCCAACAAGTTATTGTAACAGTGGTCCTTGTACTAAAAATAAAAATAAAAATGGATAATTGAATAGCAGTAGCCATGTAACCCAACAGATATGTGGCAGATGCAGCATGTTATAAGTTCTGGGAACCTAAGAATAGAAAAGAGTGTCTGGCTCTTGCTGTCTGTCGAGGCCAATAAAGAGTGAGCATGAAAAAGAGCTATTAGTATTGTTTGAGGAGGCCATTTTTATATATGCTTTGGCACTTTCTCTTGCGTGGTCTGGAGCAAGTTTGGCATTAACTGTGCACCTGCCTTTTTGGCTGGTGAAATAAGTAAGAAGAACCACTGTGAAATGGGCAGAAAAAAATTGCATTAAATATCTTGAACATATGCATCAATACATACACACATATATACTTATATATATGTACAAAGAGAGCTGTGAAATGAATGAAGCAAAGAGAAAAAAAATCTTGCTTACTGGAGATTAGACAGGATTGAGAAGTGAAAATAGCTGATAGCTTCTTCTTCAGTTTCCATTTCTTATACTCATTTCTCTATGTCCATAGCAAGTCAGTCAGAGCTTTAAAGAATTGGAATATCACAGGTTCAGGATCTATCTGTATTTTAGTTAAATGCAAGCATCAGGTTTATTTCCTCACTTTACTGTTCAGATAGACTAAATCTGTTCGGTAATTTTGCTTGTAAATACAATTATTTTGAAGGTAGATGTATCTTTCTAAACTGATCAATTAGATTATTATTATCTTAACTGCATGTTCTTATCAGTAACCACATTTTAAAATTATTGTAATGCACATTTCCATAGTGTAATATACTGGGGAAAAAAAAAATCTGGACTTGAGGACACTCTTGTGTAAGAGTCTGATTCTAATAAACCTTATGTGTGGATTAACCTGCTTTTTTATTCTGCAAGTAAGCTATTGGATTTTGCTGCTATTTGAGGAAACCTCACATAGCAAACTTTCTGAACCTGATGAGAGTCAGGAGGCTCTGATTATGCTTCAGGCTGTGCCAGTAACCTGTTGTGGAACTTTGGGCAAAGCATTTCAACTTTCTGTGCCCCTGTTTCCCTCTATGCTTATTTACAGCTGAGTTCCTTGGAGAAAGGGTTACTCCTTGAGTATTTGCACAGGACATTGATTTCCTTTTTGAGCCCTAGGCACTAAAAATAAGTATTCTCACAGTAAGTATTTCATTGAGCAATGTTGGAAGCTTTTTATTTTTGGTGGAGGCGAGCCCATGGACAGTGGCTGTGAGCCTACTCCTGCCATCCTTGCATTGGCTTGTGTTTCCAAGCCATTTGAGTAGGAAATGTGGCATTAGGACCTCTTATAATCAACATTCTTTTGCCAGCATCCATTCTCAGCCTATTAAAAGAAAAAAGATAGTTGTGAGAACTCTGTCAGTAGTGAAAGATCTATTATGTTGTCCACTAAAAACTTAGTAGAGGCTATAGGAGTATTTTTAATTGAGATTTTTACAACCGTTTGATAACACTGTTTTGATCACCGTATTTAGGGCTGGATTCCAACAGTGGATATAAAACCTCTGACTAATCCACTGAGTCACCGAGTCCCTGTCATATATTGCTTAATGGTCCATGCTGCCAGGAATTATAATAGCTTTCTAGTAATAATTTTACTTTTTTTTTAAAGAAACTTTATGGACATAAAGTCTTATATAAGTTTAAAACCAAGTTGTTTTTTTTTTTCAACAGGCAATTGAAGAAAACTTACTAGAACTATGTTAAACTCCATAATGTTCTTTTTTTTTTTTATTTACAATATATTTACAGAGTCTTAAATCGCATATACTATAAGTTAATGACTAATATTCTAACTTTGGTTGGTTAATGTTTGCAGGGCACTTACAGATGCTAGAATAATCTCTAATGTTTTTGCTCAATCTGCTCTGGAGATGGATGAAATAAATAGTTTAAACTAATTAATGTAACACCAGCTGTTACAAGTGCTTGGCAGACGTCTGTGAGTTTTGATGGGCAGAGAGCGGCTGTTGTACTTGACTTTATTTTAGTACAACGTTGATCACAGTGTAAGCTGGAATAAATGACGAGCCAAAGGAAGGAACAGAGGATGAATTCTGTGTAGTGCAAAATAAATATTGCCCTTTTTCTGAAAATATTTTTTGAGGTCGAGGGAGAGTTATACTGGACCTACTATTAAGGCATAAGTGCCATGACAGCATCTGTGCTAACCATACTCAGTATTAAGCTGCAAAACTATATAGGCAACTACAAAAATTCACGTTGCTTTTAGATTTCAACAAATCTTAAGGCTTAGTGTGAGCAGTTTGACTACGTATTTTATTTCTACCTGGTAATTGCTGTTAGAAAGATGTTTAAGATAGGCTAAAGAAATAACAAGTATTAGTTCTAGAAAGTTGATGTTTTTGCAGAGAATTTCAGTGGTATTTATATGCATGTGATTGTATTGTATGTTTTGGATTTATTTATTTTGCACTGTAAAGAATTAACATGACTGCAAAAATTTTTGAAGTTCAAAACAGGTATATCAAACTGAACTTAGTGCTTTGTGCTGTAGCACTGATTCATCAGTTCCTGGTCACAAAAACACCACAAAGCCAAAAAAATATATTTCTGATAAGAATTCACTGTTTCCATGTGATTTAAAAAAAATGCTAAAATACCAAGTGACTTTGCTTTTAAAGTTGGAAGGTACAGTAATTGTGCTGTGACAGGGAAACGATGGCTGCTATCTCTGTATGTGGCAGCATTAAGATAACAGTGTCATTGTACAGATTGTTACCCTGTGAATATGTCTAATAAGTTATTATAGCGTGCTGAGCAGATGGCAAGTGTGCTCCTGAAAGAATTGATGGATGGGATATGATGTCATCAGTGAGATGACAAGGTTCACAAGGTACTTGACCTCCAAGAATAAGTCCTAACTGGTTAGAATTCTAAATGGTGAACTTTTGTGACACTGGCTAAATGGGAAATATGTGCAATTTGTATTTCTTTATGGTAGTGTTTACCCTCTTCACTGAACTCCACATAATGGGATTTGGTCCCTGAAGAGTTGGAGATACTGTTGGAAGGTTTTACCCTGTCACCTTCAGAGGATTTCAAATACAAATCTACACATCTAAACTTTAACAAAATCCCAGCAAATTATATTTATGAAGTCAGCGTATTTTTTTTTTCTCTTTAATGTATGTACTTATGAAAAATTTAACTGAGATGCTCAATTAATTTAGCGTGTTCTCCCAAAAGAGGAAACTACTGACTCAGTGAGAAAGTGCAGAGCATAAAATTGTGGTTTATACTTTTAAAAAATGAGTTTAAAACTGTGGGGTATGTAACATGACAAGGATCTAAACAAAGAAGTTTATTTATTGCTCGATTCTCCATCTCTAATTTGTATTAAAAAGTTAAATATTTGATTATATATCTATCTATCTTTTTATTCTATTTCAAATTATATAGTGGATCTCTGCTGTTGAAACACAGGCTTCTCAAATAGTCCTCTTAGTTCTTTGCGCAATTCATGAAATGAGGAAGGTGCCCATGAAAGCCTCAAGAGGGAGAATCTGGCTGCTCAAGTTTAAGCACTTCTATCACTTCTATCTAACAGACACCTGCTTTTCCTTCGTTGTTGAATGGAGAATTTAGGTCTTTATTTAGAGTACAGCCTCCCTGTCAGACTGGATAACCTAGGCAGAGGGATTCAAACTTCTGTCTCTTTTAGGCACTCTGTAAACCCCACCAATCACAAAGTGAGCTCTCTATTTGCATTTTTATGAGCAATTATGTAGATAGACAAATCCTTCAAAATTCAGAATTAAAAGTTTGTACCTATGCATTGTAAATCAGAAACAGAACTGGCAAAAGGCAACATACAGAGAATATATCTAAAAAAGAACACCTGAAGCAAAGAGCATAAATGAACCTAAAAATGTATGCTATGCTTTTCCTGAAATAAAAGTTAGAGGAAAAGAGTTTGAGGTCGTGTTTCTTAACCCCAGAAATTAATAAAGGTTTTGTTTTTCCCCATTGCTTTAGGTATATTTGGCTATGATCAAAAGCAGGAAGGTAGGAGGAAGAGGCATGACCGTAGTAGTTAGCTTTTTTTAATCTTTAATAAAATACTCATGGTTTCTTAAAATGCTTCTTGTTTTCTGGGTCCTTTGAAATGAGAAAATAAATTCCGTGTGGAAAACTCTTCTATATTTTATTGATTGTTTCCACAATATAAATGCTATATACAAAAGCAAACTATGAGAGCATGTATATGCATACTTGTTCTGAATACTTTAATGCTGTTTATTTTCAATGCTGATAATTCTTTTAGATATTTGAATATTCATGTGTCAACATAGAAATTATTTACATGAATTGAAACAAGAAGAAACCAGATGAAAACACTATAAATCATCTGAATAAAACCAGTACATTGCAATTTTTACATTTCCTAAAGTTCTGAGTTTCAAATAAGTAAAAGTTGTTCATAAAATTTCTGCTACTGGGGAGTATTGTTTCATTTCTTAAATCAGATTGTAGGTGCAATAAAACTTTCATAAACATGTTACAAATTGCTTCCATCTTTCCTGTGTAACTGAAGTTCTGAGGGTTCCTAAATGACTTCAGAATTACAGCAAAGCTTTGCATTTAGTTGTAAACACTTTAGCCATGTGCCAGTTTTAGAGTAATTAACTTTGAAAATGTGGATTGCAATTTAAAGTTGCAGTCTTTTTTTTTTTTTTTTTACTTTATTTTAAATAGGTGCCTTTAATCATCAAGCACTATGCAACTTTTTTTACTTATGTAAAAAACTCTTGTTTTACCAGTTCAGGACATGTGCAGACAGCAGAAGGAAGATGCTATGATTCTTAGATCATCTTCTTTTCCTGTTACTCCAGTAGTAAGGATAGCGGTATTGTGTCTTCGAGAAATAGTGACTTACTTTGCATGTGATTTGGAAATAGTTATCTCTGCATAGTTTACTGTTGTTATTGTTTCTCTGTTTTATTGCCAGTTTGTCTAATATAGCAAGAGAGCAGTAACCTGCTTAAATCTGCTATTAGTGAGGCAGCATAGAGATGAATCTTTAAACAAATATTTTCACTATCAAAATATCAATTGTAATTTACTGCATCAAAGTATACATACTTTGGTAGTGGGTAGATTCAAAGGATTTGGTTCTATTCTTGTAATATTAACTCATAGCGAAATGTCATCTGTATTAATGTCTACAAGTTTGTTAGCGTAACTAAATAATAATTTGTCAAAATGCTTAAAACTATCAGAGTTTATTGAACAATTTAATTTACATTTGAGTTTTCAATTTCTTAATGAAACAGAAAACCCCAGAATCTAATCACGTATCATGTCGTCATGGGGTATTGATTATGTGGCTGAGGTATTTTCGGAAGCTAAGTCTTTTCTACCCAATCTGACCAGTTCATATATGTCTGTGTGCATGTGTACGTGCTAGAGACATGTAAAATATTAATACAAAGTAAATGAGTGTTCACCAAGCTCTCTCTGCCATATGGCCCCTGTCGAGGATAGAAGGCCCTGGCTAGCTTAAGCCTGCCATATGGACCTGGTGGAAAAAGGTAGGTCTTACACACAGAGCAAACCTACCATATGGACTGGGTGGAGCACTCAAAACTCTAAACATTTCTCATACACGCAAAAGCCATTGAAAAATGGATTAATTGTTTAGGTCTAATATGATGCTTTCAAGCAATGTCCAGAACTATATAAATAATCAGGGCATATTTTGAAATAATAAAGAGGATCATAAATCATTTACAACTGATTATTTTACTTTGCATTTTACATCTGCTGTATAATGATACTGTACAATACCACCCTTAATGTTCTACAAACACACAACAGACAAAAATAGTGATAGGGTTAAAACAAAGTTTCACTGAAATGTGCTCCTTTTGGGTTTTTTTACACTCCTATTCTTCACCTGAAGCAAAAAAAATAACATGTTAAAAGTTGTGAGTCAAATCCTGAACTTCAAAGTAACTTCTGTACTCTAAATCTTTTAGAGAATTGAGATTAATCATAAAGTTAAATCATTGACTCCACTTTATTTCCTTTATGAAATCAAAAAGGTCTGTGCCAGCTGAACCACTGCTGTTTTGATGTCTAAGAAGCCTGTTGCTTTTATATTCAACAACTGAAAGTGATGTGGTGCTACATTATGGTGTCTTCTTCTGTAGACTAAAGATGCAGTAAAGTAGCATAGCAAAATGCTTATTTTATTTCAAACCACTGGATCTAATGTCGAACCTTCAAACACATTCCCATGTGAACATAACTATAATATCTTGTAATTTTGTACTTAAAATATTGTTATTTGTACTTAAAAAAATCAAAAAATTAGAAGTCATATCTGGACCACTCAATTTATGATTATACCAAAATATAGGAAAGTGGAGCATAAATTAAAGATGTATTTTTAAGACCTTATTTTTCACTTTCTCATGTGTTGTGAGAATGCTTTAGATCTTGTATGTGTGAAAATGAATAAACAGAAAAGAAGTCAAGCTCTGTTCTATTTTGCAAGTAGGGAGATTATTTAGGTTGAGTTATCCCTTCAGATTTCTTTCAGAATCTTTTTCATTTCTTTAACTGTATTTTTTCCCCCGCTAATCTTTAGTTAGACTTGACATTTCAATGAACAGGCTAATTTTTCATATCTCAGAAGGGAAGAAACTACTGAAACAAAAAGACTTCAGTAACAGTATGTATTACTGAGAAAAATGAGAAGTAAGGAAAAGATTGCAAGAAGCAGTAGAACATTCTGAGTTGCAGAAGAGGACAAAGGACAGTGATTCTGAAAATAATTTTCAAAACCTAAAAAAAAATTCCAATTTGAAAAAATAAAATAAAAATTTCAAAAAATATAAAAAGACAAATTCAATTCTAGTTAACACACTGAACTGCACTAAATTTGGGAAAAGAGCCACCTCTATCAGCAGCACTTTTTGACTTCCTTTCAAAAAATGGAAAAAAAAAGATGAGGTTGCTGGGAGTTGCTATGCTCAGTCTTCTGGGTGCAGCAGTTCACAAAGTCATGCAGGGTGGTCATTTCCTGATGCAGCTCTTGGTCTTTTACTAGCTGGGCTAAAAGCCAGCCTGCTATCAGGATACTGAATAAAAGTATTATCTTTAAATATATAATGAGCTCATCAAGTTAAGGTGATAAAGTTTTTGTGATTAGTTTCAGTTTGTGTAGGCAGTAACTGTTTTCACAGTAGCATAATGCTTCCTGTTTTGTTTATGTACAGTTACACATGAATTATCATAACGTAGTAAAGAGCATTTAAAGCACTCTTAGGATTTGTATTTTGCTTCTATTATATAGCATTAATAATTGCTAAAGATTTGAAATAAGTAATTTTTCCATTATGTTATTGGCATAAACATTGAAAATCTTACAGAAATTTTGATGTGAAAAGATCTGTCCCTGTAGTGGAGTTATAATGTAAGTTTCCTTGATATTATAGATAAAAGGCTGAATGCAATGTACCTTAATTTTCTGTATTTAATTAAAACCAAACTGATCCAGGTTACATGATGACTCCAAACTATTTTATGCTTTCTTAAATCAGTGCTGAATGTGACCTCTAATGCATAAATACATAAAAGATGTTTTTTCGGTCTTCTCTAATACATATTCTGATATATTAGCATAAATTACGTATTTCAAGACATGAAGACACATGCAGGCCAATCTCACTTTAAAGTGGATGCCTCAAATGGAGCAGAAAACATTAGAGGTAAAACTTCTACATTATTCTATCAGCGAGCATCAAGCTAGCAAATGCCGTAGAAATCTCACTAATGGACACATTCTGGCAGCTTGTTGCAGATGTTTGATGAATGAATTGCAACAGGAATCATATCAGATGTAAAAATGCTTGCGTTTTCATTCTGAATTTTGTTTCTGAGCACTCTGGGATTCAGGGATTTTTGTTTGCTTATTATTATGGATTTCTGTGAAAATCAGCTTTTGGGATATAATCAATAGGCAATGGGTTGAGAAATGTGGCTGTAATATTGTAAAGAACTGTTTCTGATGCTATGAACTATGGAACTCATTGAGCTCCCATAGGCAGACAGCCAAATTTCTGTTGGGTTATCTTAATAATGTAAGCCAAAATGTGTACATCAATTGTCTACAACATTTTGCATCTGAGGACTGAAACTGCAGTAGATAGGCACATTTAGGATGCTTATTATTTATGTTAAAAAAAATACTGTGAAATCATTTTAAAAATTCAGTTAAATATATCAGTTGATGGTCTCCTGTGCAAATGTGGAGGTTTTAGCCCCAAACCTAACGAAGCCTCTGTGTTATACTGCTTCATGACACTAAACCAGCTCACTCATTTTGTACCCTTTCTGATGAGAATCTGTTAAAAGGATGTTAGAACATCCTTTTGTTTTCAGTAACAATTACTGTATTAGCTGTGAGAAGTTCTTGAAGTTACTAGGTCACGTATTTCTGTTAAAAATGTGTATTGCGAGTTAGGTACTTAAATGGCATAGATTTAACTTAGATTAACGTAGGTTCAACCTAGACTGGATGTTATTGAACTGCTTAACTCTTTTAAAGCATGTCTGCAGGGCTTGACCAACACAGTACTCTTGGTACTTTCATTTCAAAGCAGGGTTTCTTCCCCTGTGTTTCCAGTACATTTGTAGTTTTTCCTTGCACATTCAAGAATTCTTTGACTTATTATTCAGTAGTCCCATGCAACTGTGTTGGATGAGACCCTGTGACTATTTCTTGATTTATTTGATTGCCATCTTTGGCTCTAATTGTGAGGCATTATTACATCAAGGGTAGGAATTGTGGCATGAGGAAAGCTTGGAAACAGGTTTTCCTAGTATGTTTCTGTCTTTCTACTGCTTTTCTAGACTGGTCATCTTATTCAGTGATCTAATTAACATTTGTGAGTCTGAATATTAGAGGTACTTGTTAGAATCCTTTTTATTAAAGAAGTTAGTAAAATCTTGGGCATTAATAGGATTTTGAAAGTAAAGTGAATATAAGTAGAAATGTTTTAAAAATATTTGGTTTCTGCAAAAATCACTGTCACTGAGAATCTGATATGTTTGTATTTTTAAGAAGAAAAGTAGCAGTATTCTGTATAAATATTTAGTTAAACAAAACACATTAATTAATAGATCCAGTTTACAAATCCTGACCAAATATTTTTTCTACTGGGACAGGTGACCTTAAACTACTATAAATGCAAAGTCTTTAAACCTCTTCTGTCTTCTGTGTTGAATTTCCCTGACATATTTATTTGTGAAACGCACTGCTGTTGACTACTGTGCTGGCACTTTACACCAGATGCCAGGCATGCCTGGTCAACTTCATCTTGCCAGCACTCTGGGGACATGGGTGTGGGACAGGTTATGTGTTTCTGAATGAGTGACAGCTGACGAGTGTTGCACAGACACATCTCCATCTATTAATTTTCTGTTTGGGCATCTGATTCATGCTGTCAGCAGACTACCAAGAACATGGGCCATGTGAGAAGGAAGCAGGAGCACTGATGCTCAGTCCGCTATACCTGCAACATTGCTAGATATGGACTTCTTAAAAATATTTTGGGTTTTGTTTTGCCTTTTTTTTTTTTTTTCTGAAGAGAATGAATATTAGAATTCTTAACTGAACACAGACCAAGAAAAACATTGTGACTACAATGCTGTTCCAGGTATTACCATAAAACCTTCATCTTCAGAGAATTACAAGTTACCAGCTGTGCTCTTATCAAGAATTCCCTTCTTACCACTGTTACGCTTACAGAAAAGGAGTGGTGTTACTTCAGCTGACAATGACAAAAATGCTAAAAATTTTGATATTCCTTATTTTTTAAACCACCTTAAACCCCAAAATAATAGATTTCTTTTTCAACTTTCATGAAACATGTCTAGAGGATTACTAATCCAAATCATGTGGCACTTGAAATGATCTAATAAAATTTAGCAAAAGGCAATTTGTTACATTATGTAATGGTTTTTATCTGTATTTTGCAGTAGCCATACAGAGACAGTTAAAATACAGGGAGGAATATGCAGCGCAAAAATTAAGTATTCATACCATGGATGTATTACCTTGTGTATTGCTTTTATCAGCTGAGATGTGCATATTTATGTCCATAATTTTGAAAATGTGAGGTTTAGTGTATAGTACATTAATTATGCGGTCTTTAAACCCAATCCCTAATTTGAAGGCTGATGTTAATCAGGAATGTTGCTTGGACTCACAATACTTGGCTTCATCTTTGCTGCTGCATATGTTTAGGAAAGGTAGATGTACAGGCATGCTATATAGGTGGGGGAACCAGCTTCTGTAGCCAACAAAGAAAAGGAGATTAAATAGCTAGTCTCATGAATGGTGAGTTTTGATTTCCTAAACAGATATATATTCCTTTACTGCACAGATGATTATAGACACCCCTCAGCATGACTTCAAAAAAAGCTCAAAATGGCTGTTGTGAACCTGTAGAGAAACACATACGTATTCCACATGTGCCTGTACATATAAGCATTCTCTTTCTACGAAGCCAAGAAACATTCTTTTTAGTACTCTGTATTGCCTGGCTGTTGGAGTGGAGCTAGCACACTACTAATTGGGATATTTGACATAAACCGGTGAAATACATTTTTACTTTTTCAGCATCCAAAAGCACAGACGGTCTTAATCTGCATCCAACCCCTGCCAGTAGCATGTAAGGATCTTTGGAAAAGATATAATGTACATAGTTCTCATAGTTAAGTACTGCAGGTTATAATATTATAGTGCCAATATAATGTTAAAAATGTAATAAAATATTTAGTGTACCTTTCTAGCTATCATTTTTATCTTTAGGAATTTATATTTCTTTAGAGTTAGTATAAGTTACTATCAGGTATTCAAGATAATAGTAATTTATAATTAACCAGATACATACCGAATTATCTCTGACTATCCCATTTCTTCCCTTTTATGCACTTCAAGAAACTGAATGAAAAATTCAGTGAGTGAACAGGGTAAATTTTATTACGGGGACAGAGAAAAATTTCCATGTAATTTTGTTTCGCACCTTATGTGGCATTACGATGCCAAAGTGCATAAGTGGAAATATCTCAGGCATTTTAACATTCTATTGTATGGCAAAATACATTTGTTTAAAAAATAAGCGCTACAATTTATTCTGAAATATTCTGAAATCCTTTGAAAAAAATAAATCAGCAAATACTGCTTGACCCAGCCCTAATAAGCAATAGGCTGCAAAATAAGACAGAGGTTATTAAAATAATCCTTTTATTAAAAGAGAAAATTAGATAAGTTGCGCTGATTGACTTTGAGGCCTTCCTAGGGACATGTAAAGTGAAGAATAAACTCAACTTGATCTAATCCAAAAAGCCTGAAGAAATCCTCACAGCTGGAACATCACCACTAATTGCATTTTTGCTTTTTTGGATATATTTTACAACTCTTTCCATGCAGTTATAGTGATGTTATTCTACTAATTCGTTAACAAAACTAAAATACGTGATCTTTAAAGAACATATTTTTATATTTTTGATGTTGACAACTATAAATTTATTTCACATGGAAAAACGGTTCTTGAAGTACTGCAGAATTACTTGTACAAAATATGCTGCATAAAAAAAAAAAATCTTGGATGTTTTCTTTATTTCTTGCTGAGTCAGTATAAATATCTTGCTCCTGGGCTCTCTTTCTCTCCTCCTTCAGCACATAATCCCAGTGCTATTATCCCTTTCTAAAGTGCTCAGCCACCTTGAGTGTCCTTCTTTCATATTTTCTCAGCAAAGTGTTCCTCACTTCTTGATTATTCCCTGTCTCCTTGTCAAGTTACCCTGGTTCCCAAACCCCCACATCCCAGTTCCACGCAGCAATGCATTCCTTTTTTTTCCCTCTGTGTTTACAGATAAATTGGCTTACAGGATATCAGCATAGAAGGGATGTCACTGAATTGGGGAGAAAGAGAGGTCCTTACCCTTGTGTTCAGTGGGTGCTTGTCTGTCTGGCTCTCCTTTGACGTTATGGAGACAACTCCAACTGCAGTATGCTAAATGACCTTGTGCAGCAGTGAAGAATGATCTGCAGGGACTACATTTTCTTAAAAAAGGATTAAAGAAATACTGGAAATGTATCAATTGGAAATCTCTTTTCAAAAAAGACAGCCATCAAGCTAGAATGTTGTATTTTCAGTGGTTAAAATCAAATAGAATTGTCAGTAAATAAGTCTTATTGTTGATGAGCAAGTCCTGCATCTAAACCTACCTCTGAAGTGAGCATATATAACTATGCTGTTATATACCTTTGCTCTTGTGTAGTCCTTTACATTAGGTGAAACTGTGCATATTTTGACGCCATGCTGCTTATGAAAATGGTCAGTCCATCATGGTGGAAGTGTTACACAAATGGATGAGCTCTAAAAGACCTTTTTGCACAAATATATGTATAAAGAGAGGTATAAAGCCATCATGTGCAATATACACATCCAAGAAATGTAATCTTAGTAGCCATGGTCCTTCTATGTAAGATTCCAATCTTTAGTTGTATTTCATTACTGGTGAGTTACTATTCTCAAAGTCCTTAGGTAAACATACCAAACCAAGAATAGCTCAGTGGACAGCATTTGCAATAGTACTGTTAACTGTGAGAGCACCAGCCTCTTTTAAATGCTACAGAAGCAACAACCAGCAAGTCAGTCTAGTTTTATATTTTATATTTTGCATATTTTGTGTTTTATTTTTTCACTGATTTCCAGCAGTAAATATTTTAATTTCAGAATAATTTGGGTGTCCTGGTATTTTTTTGGTATTTTTAGCATAAAAAGAAGAAGCTAAAATGTAGAATCGAAAAAACAATGTTTTTATAAGATTTAGTTTCCATACATTCTTTTTACAGTTTATAACAACCTTCATAGTCATCTCATGTTGCCCCTAGTTACATGCAGGGTGAACCTTGAATAACCAAATCTCTAAAGCAGGCAAATTGTATGGGAATTGAGTAAGAGGATTTTTTTTTTCTTTTTTTTTTTAAATCTGCCTCAGGTTGTTAAATGTTTCAGTTCAGGATGTAAGACTGTCTGTTCCTTTGTGCTAATATAAATTAAGAGTTATTGATTAATTAAAATAGAGGAGCTTCTCACACCTGAAGCTTCTAACTCTGAGGAAGGTGAAATATAAAAAAGTGTGTACTAAAAGGTGTTTGACAATATGAACGAAAATTTTATTAAGCTAAATAGAATAGATTTTTTTCTACAAAGATGTATGCACCAGATTTATGATAGCAAAAAGTGAAAATAGGATCCTCTTTCATCATTCAAATGGTAAGAATGTGGCTGGTTTAGGAACAAACACGTGAAATATTTTACGGAGAGCAACAAAGCATCAAGATACATTACAATTAAACATGAAATACTTACAGAAAGACAATAATCAGTATAGTTTTGTTTTCTGTTTTTTTTTTGAGCTGGCTATTACCACTTGCTTTCAAATTCTGGCAATATCAGTATTCTCCAGTTTGATTGGTGACCAGTCTGAACTTATCCTACTTGCTTTTAGGAACAAAGACAAGAGTGGCTACCTCTATTCATCTATTATCGTTTAATAGCTGTCACAGCTTCCAGGATGTTTGTTTCTATGTTATCTGGTGAAAGAATAAAATAGAATAGGAACAAACCAAATGCAGTGAAAAATGTTTGTTGTATTTGACCCAAACCAGCTGTTGTTTGCAGATAAAATCTGGTTTGAACAAAATAGGTGAATTTTGGAAATTGAGGTACAATGGATGGAGTGGATGTAGCATTTGCAAATATTTTGAAGGTATGTTGCATTCAGACTTGCTTATTATGGTGATTTATTTCATATGTCAAGGCACATATTCATCTCTGCTCAGATACTGTAGAAGCTTGGGTAACAGATTGTCCTATCCATGTTTATTTGTTAATTTATAACACCTCCGTTCTCAGCAGAAGCCATGGCAGGCCGGGACACCTCTTTGTTCTGTCGTGTTCTTTCTTTCCCTCCCACCCCTTTCTTTACACTGTTGTGCTCTCAACTCTGACAATGGAGTTGTAGATTGGCACTCTTCCCCTCTTACCCTGACTTGTCTAAGAATGCTTCTGTTGATGCATTTAGGCTGATAATGCTAAATCTCTGTCTCCCAGCAAGGGCTCATCAGCTTTGCAGCTTTCCTCTGCTAGTAGGTTAACAGGAACATTAGTAGTTCCTTTGCAACAGTTTGAAAGATGTTAGGCTAATGGTTATTTGGAAACCAAAATACCTCATCATATTGAGAAAAGAGGAAATCTGCAGGAATAGAAGATTTTTAAGTACTTTTATGACAAGAGGTCATACTATTTTACTACTAAGATATATAGTTATGTTTTAATTGGCTATATTTACAGTGTATTTTTTCTTAAAAATGCATTTTTTCAAGATTCAGTCATTGCTTATCTCACATCCACAAATATCCATGCTTCCTGTGTATTATATGTACATTTGCAGTTTCAAACATACTCATACTCAAAGTTTATTTCACATGGGACATCAAGAAAACAAAGTCACATTAGCCTGGCTTCTTTTTTCTGAGTTGACGTTTCTTTAAAATAAGTTCATAGTAAGTTCAGCTCTCTAATCTTAGCCTTCAGTGTAAATTTGTTTCTGTTATTTACTACAACGTTGGTTAGAACATTTGAGTTCTAACCTTTGTTGAGTTACTTTGCCTATTTTAATATGTCACACATTGTTAAGAAAATCTTTGTAAACTTCACAACTTTTTGAGCATACACAAAGTACAGCAAACTTAAGATCTATTTTTAAAGTAGCAATACAGTAAAAGATTTAATGTCTTGCTTAAATTCTGGGACAATACCTGTATTAGGGGGTTTCTGTATCTCAGTAATTGCATGGAATAGCATAGATTCAAGTGGGTCAATTTTATCTAGTAGGTATTAAAATATTTCGACAATTTGAAATCTAAAATATTAGTGAGAGTCTAAGTTGTCTTCTAAAGTATGAGAGGTTATTGGTCCATAGCTCTGACAAACCTAGAGGCAAATTATGTTGTTTTTTCTTTTACTTTACTTTCTCATTTATATGACTCAACTCTACCATGCATCCTAGTGATTGGACTCATTCATGGCATACCATGCAAGACCAATACCTTCACTGGCACTTAACTGGAACTGATATAAGTAAGTGGCCAAAAATTTCAGTGGTGTAACACAGAAGAGATTTTATAAGTTTTTTTTTTTATTATTTTTCTTGAGGAGGAATCATTTGGGAAAGCAATATTTGCATCAGAGGAAAAAATACAGCTGTGCAATAATACTGTGTATTGCATAGCCACTTTTGTTTAAGTTTTGGTTTCTTTCTTTTGATTAATGAAAGCAGTTTGGAAAAAAAAAACATTTGGTTACGATATTTCACACTGGAATAGGATTTGTGAAGATGAACTAACGGGATGATATTGTGTGCAGTTTTGGTGTCCTCAACATAAAAAGGACATGGAACTGTTGGAACAAGTCCAGAGGAGGGCCACGAG
>JASSUY010006401.1:0-16276 GCA_032466535.1 Forpus xanthops
GGTGAGGCACTGGAATGGGTTGCCCAGGGAAGTTGTGAATGCTCCATCGCTGGCAGTGTTCAAGGCCGAGCTGGACAGAGCCTTGGGTAGCATGGTTTAGTGGGAAGTGTCCCTGCCCATAGCAGGGAGGTTGGAATTAGATGATCTTAAGGTCCTTTCCAACCCTAACTATTCTATGATTCTATGATTCTATGATATTACAAAGTGCAGCCACATATTTCTTAGACACCATGCACCCATTGCTACTGTAGTCTGTTGGTTACCATCCCATCATTTCAGATTTAATTTGGTTTTAATTCTCAAAATTTGAGTTCTCCATAACTAACACACAAATGTAGAAATAGACTTTTCCAAACAGCAACAAACTGGGGAGAAAATAAGTCATTTCAAGTATTAGGTCATGGAAAACTGATACTCAATTCAGCAAAAATCTTAGGGAGAGAAAATTAAAGGCCACAGCTTTCTTGCATTTCCTTATGCATAGCAGTGCCTTTGTCCATTGATTTGCCCTAAGGAAAGGAGATAAAATACATTCCCTTCCTATTCCAGAGAATCCCGCTGTATTTCAAACCCAGAATGGGTTTGGTTCATATGGGTAAGAAAAGTCACTCTCTATGCCTCATTTCCCAAACTTTATAGGGGATGCTGGAATCAGTTACTTATGAAAGCATCTTCAGTAACTTCATACAGACAGGATTTTATACACAAAACTGTTTAGGAAAAGCTATTTTCCCCATGGAAGTCAGTATTTTAATGCATAAAAGGGCATATCTGTGTAAATAAGAATGTCTGCTATTCATTATCTGCTCATCAACATTTGTTATTCATTACTCATCTGTTTATAAATGTAATGCATTCAGAAAGCAGAAATACTACTATATGACTTTGGTGACCAAACATACACCAGAAAATAACAAATAGTATATAGATTAAAGGAGCAGTTCGTCTTATGGGTTAAAATTTGCCCACAGAAGACATTTTGCAAAAAATTTGTGAAAATAGCCCCAACAGATCTGTAGAAAAACAATGTAGTCATAAAAACTTGTAAACAGAAAACAAAGGAGCTAAGTTTGTCAATTAACCTATTTGCAATGAACATTTTATCTTAGACATTTGGTATTTGGAATAGACTAAATGGAAAGAAAAGATAGTTAAAAGAAGTAAGTTTGCATTCACAGATTTAACTGTGTTCATGTGCATATAAGCAAACACGTTTACCACAGAGGCATCCAGAAACTCTCATGCACACTGCAGCCCCATTGCCCCAGCTGCTGTACACACAGGTAAAAACATCCTGCCCACGCTAAAAAGAGTTAGCAATTCATAGTGAAATAAAATAATAGCTGTAATAACACATATATGTGGCTATTTGCTTCAACTGTCCCTAAATTGTAATATCCTTCATTCCAAATAATCACCAGTAATTAGCTGCTTTCTTGCAGATATCACTGTAGAGGTAGGCCATAGAGGGAAAAATGAAGAAAAAAAAAAGAGTTTCAGAGCTATTTTTCCTGGCAGGATCTTCATAGAATGGTTTGGGGTGGAAGAGGCCTTGAACATCGTCCAGTTCCAACACCCCTGCCACACGCCGGGACATTTTCCACTAGACCAGGTTTCTCAAAGCCCTGTCCAGCCTGGTCTTGAGCATTGCCAGGGATGGGACAGCCACAGCTTCTCTGGGAAACCTGTTCCAGCGCTTCACCACTCTCATAGTAAAGAATTTCTTCATAATGTCTAATCTAAATCTACCCTCTTCCAGTTTAAAGCCATTCCCCCTTGTTTTATCCTACCTGCGCTTGCAAAACATCCCTCTTCAGATTTCTTGTAGGCCCCCTTAGGTACTGGAAGGCTGCTATAAGGTCTCCAAGCAACCTTCTCTTCTCCAGGCTGAATCACCCCAGCTCTCTTAGCCTGTCTTCAAAGGAGAGGTAAAGTCCAGCCTCTGATCATTTTCATGGCCCTCCTCAAAGGATGGACTGTAGTAGAAGAGCCTGGCATATTTGTGTAAGAATTTGATGCTCCATGGCAGTAAAACAAATGCTGGTTTCATTGTAGAAAAGAAGGAAAGAACAAAAATTAAGACAATAAAAGGTTCAGGTCTTCTTTTGTGGTCAAGATGAGTGTTTCCCATTCCCACCCTATCTTATCTGCTGTCTTCAGCCCAAGGATTTTCTGCCTCCATAGGGCCAGCACCTCAATTACAAGCAACAGAACTTAATCCAAAAGTGCCTCAATTCTTAAGGCATTTCCTTGTCATATTCCTCATTCCTTTTTCTTCACCAAGGTTGTTGAGTTGTTTGGTTTTTTTTTTTTTTTTTTTGCTTCAGCAAATCTTTTAACCATGCCTGACACCGATGTTTCTCTGAAAATCTGGAGGTGGAGATCTACTGTAGCAAGCAGACAAAAGGCCAAATGGTCAGGGCAGTTTGCATAAGTTCTCAACATTGCTTGCAAACCAGTTGGGTCTGAAAAACTTATCAAAAGACCTTTTAAGATCAGGCTGCCTCCTGGAGTTCTCTAAGTGTACCAAAGGCCCCTAAGCTATGCCTTCTTCACTGCTTGAGTTAAGAAAACAGATAGCAAAAAATCTAACAGTAGTATTTTGCACTTGTAGCACAGTATTGCAAAAACAGTCCCTTTGTGGTATTTCAGCAGCTCTGCCTTCAGCTCAAGCAGGAACCATTAAATGCATTAAAAAAAAAAAAAAATCCAAACAAAGTAACACTGACTGCTAAGAACCCTCACAAATAGTTTGTATTTCAACTTCAAGTTTTGGCCAAAAGCATGGTGTGATTTTATGCATGAAAGAAAGATTGTGATGCTATTTGATGTCACCTTAACTAGTTTGCCTTTCTTGAGTTAAAATTTACTGTCTAAGATATCCAGAAACAATTGCATTGTATTATTGAATTTGATGTGCTTCATTTGTAGAAAAATAGTTTAGTGTACTGTAACCAATTGTCTATTATAATGAAGATTATTATTAATGAAGTGTAGTTTTCTATCCTTATTTTTTCCTTCTTGGAAGATAGCAGAGTTCAGCATCCAATAAACATGTAAATTGTATTTTCCTTTTCACACAGGACAGATTTCAACTTCTGAACTAGCAGTCAACAAAGATTCCCCCAGCTGCTGGGAAAAAAGAACTAAGTATTTATGAAGAAAGGAGTAATAAGATCAGAGGGAAGCCTGTCATAAAAATGCACATTGCATAATACATGATGGATCAGTTCTATTATTTAACTTTTGCATAGATATAACAATACAGAGATATGCTAACCATCATAGTCAGCATTAATTTACAGTGGGAAAAATAATTAGAATCTCACTTTTTCTGAAGAATGGAGTGAAAATGTAAACAATGCTTCCCTCCAGGCAAGTGCTTTATCAAGTTGACAGGTGCATTTGAATTTCCATGGGTGGGGGACATAATAGGTTATTTATGTGTCATTTTAATAGAAAGGCCCAACCATCAAGATGGACAGGAGACTTTATCAGTACTGCTGTTTGCAACTAATCCACCAATTTAATACCCCATGAAAATACCTGCAACAAAACCTGGGCATTTTTCTTTTCCACTCCATTATAGGCAAATCAATATGGGTGCTATTCATCTCAAATCTTTGGCTCAGCAGGTGCCCACTACGCAGAGCTCCTCTCAACAATTGTGCGTCGCCACAACTCTATAAGCATAGAGACTTTGACTTGTGGTGCCATCAGCGTCTTCAAGACAGATCATGGAAGTGCTCTTAGATCACTAGTTCACTCCGTTTTCCTGAGAAGAAGGCTGTGACAACCCATGAAGTTGTGGCATGGGCCCTTAAAGAGTGTCTCTGACACTTAAGACTTCTACCATGCCTGCTTTACTTTCCTCTCAGAATGTGAAGCTTCCTACAGTAGCAGCTGCTGCAAGGGCCAAAGCAGCAAGCCTCCTCCACTGCTTCCATGTCACATCATTATATCATGTGGCCTGAAATGTGCTTTGTACGAAGTGCCATGAGAACTCAGATAAGAGCAAAAAGACAGCTCTGCCCCACAATTCAGGTACAAACAAGACTCAATCCTGCTAGGTGCTTCCATATCCCATCAATTTAGTGACAGATTTACTTTGGAAACTTTGATTAAGGTTACCAACTAACTCATCTCTTCAGAATTTACTTTGTATCATGTGAATGTAGTACTCACATCTACACAAACATGCACATACCTTACTGCTAATATAAAAATATCTTGCTTAATTATTTTATTAATAAATAAGTATACCTATACAGAAAGCAGCAGGGTTTATTTTTAACACTGAAAACATCCAGTGCAGCTTTTAAGAATTTTTTATTACTGTAATTATATATAAAGTAGATACTCCCTAATTTTCACACGAGTGGCATATCCTCAGCTGTGGAATACCCATAAGCTGGAAAAACATTATGCATCTCCTAGATGTAACAGGTTTATTTATATAGATTTGCCATGAAAAAGAAACAGGCTAAGATGTGTGCTCCAGTCACACCCTATTGACATAAGTTCTGCTAAATGCTGCCCTTTCTTGTCCTTTGTTGGACTCTGAGGATAGTTGACACATAGCCCTGAGCTTACCATGACTAAATTTCATAGCCAGGCTCCAATTTCTTCTTCTCTCCTTGATATTTTCATCTGTACCAGCACACAGCTTTGTCTTGTACTTGTCTACACAGCTATTCCTGCCTCATTCCTAACATGGAGCATATGTTGACAGCTCCCCAGTCCTTCACTAGTGGATGTGTATATTTACACAGTCAAGGTCTGGCCTGATAAAGAAGTATTTTCCATTCGGGGATATTAAAAAAAAACAAAAAAAAAAAAACCCACCAAACAACAACAACAACGAAAAACACAAAACCAAAACCAAAAACGAAACCAACCAAAAAAACCCAAAACCTAAACCAGCTTTTTCAAAAGCTGAATGTTTTTATTATTACAAATCCATCACCATCTGCATACAAAAGTTCATTTTCCAGTTTTATGATCCAACCAGGGTGTACATGGAATGGAAAGACAGTCCTTAGTGAGCTTGAAAAGCCCTAGAACAGACCTATGGAGGGTAGAGGCAATGAGATCATCCACCATTCCCATGTCTACTCAAGAGCGTGCTCCAATTCTGTAGAAAAAAGTATCTCATAAGAAAAACAGGCATACCCCCAGAGATGTTACAAGGATGTAAAGGGTTGTACCTTTGTACCCCCTAGGTAATTCCTAAGTCTAGCTACCCCTGCAACTTTTTGCAAAAGCAAGTAATTCACAACAACATAAATTTGATTGAAAACAGACCTGGGATATTTCCTATGCTCAGTCTTAGTCTGCAAAGCTCATGCATCCCTGTGGTTAATTGGGAAACAATATTACTCATAGTGAGATCCAGTTATAATAAAATGTATGTTCCCAGAACATAGCATCTTAATCAGCTTCAGAAACCATCACTCCCCATTCTCTTCACAATACTTCTAACTTGGTGGCCATGTTTTCTGAAAGGAGGACTATGCCACTTCTTCCACCTGCAGAGAAAAACTATATGCTATCTTTTCTCCCAGGGCATACAGTTGAACCTCTGACCCAACAGAAAAGATGAGGTCCAACTCCAGGAAGCAGACAGTTTGCTGCACACATCTTCCCTGCTAGCCTGAGAACAAGCAACACAAGTTCTGCAGCATAATGCATTGCACAGGCATTTTGCACAGCACCAGCTTGCAGGAATAACTTTGAGCAGCTCAGAACTGCAGTCGGAAAGAGGGCAGCTGAGACAAGGCTCCTGCCTAGAAAATTTAACCTTGACAACCTTGTCTCATGGGAGTCATTCAGGAGCCTACAGGAGTCAGGTTGTGGGCCAGATTAAATTCCCTGGGAGCACTAATGAGCAGCCACAAGTGGGCCAAGGGAAGAGAACCTAGAAAAGCCACAGACTGGAAGAACACAACTTCTGCTCTCAGTCCCTGATAGGGAAGGTAGTATCTCTTGCCTATGTGAAAGCACCTTATATTTCACTCCTGTATTATAAATACATATACTCATGTATACATAAGAATTACGGATGGTAAGAAGCTATGAATGGAAAACTGTGGGAAAGAAACCCAAATAAATTAATTGGCTTCATTTTAATTATCTATTAGTCTGCATAGAAGACTACCATAGCAAAGACAGACAAATGCAGGATGTTGGGTTGGCAAAACAAATGTGGAAGTCTAAATTTTAACAAAGTTTTATACCAATGTCTGGTTTTTGCTCTGCTTGAATAGCAACTGCTTCCACAGGTCATGTAAGGAATGTAAGCAGCATGTCAGTGCACCATCCTCATTACACCAGACAGTGGATGCTGGAAAGGAAGATGACTGTTTACTCCCTAATGATTTTGTTTCAGTTTTGATAGCTTAACAGATGACAGGTCTCTTCTCCACTCACAGAACTAATGAGAGATGTTGCAATTTTACGCTAGATTTTTGTTACATATAGAAAAAAGTGGACACTGAAAACTATTTTGGCTTAAGTACATGCAAGTTGATTCAGCTTATGCTATATGGGAGAATATAAAAAAAGCAAATGTGACTGAGATGTTTCCTTTCAGAAAGGCAACCTTTGAGAAAATTATTAATAAAATCAACAACAGAGCTTTAAAAAATATTTTCACTATTTGTTCTAAGCAATTTTTATGCCTCTTACAGCTATTAAAATGATACATACCATATAAAAAATGATAGAGACAGTATATAAAATTATATAAATCTTTAATTTTAGTTAAAATGTATACCCTATGGTAGTTTAAATAATGCAAAAAAAAGTAATTTAGTATCTCATTAAAACTATTATTTTTCTGCTTTACATGTGTGCTTGATTCACTGCAACTTTATCAATTTTATGTTGATAAAGCTTCTCTGATCAAGTAAAATTACAGTAAGTGATAGCATAGGAATGAATCATGTCTATACATATATGTTATTTGACAGCACAGGAATGAATCATATCTATACATTTATGTTATTTGACTGCAACCAGAACATTTTCCCCACTTAGTAGGAAAATACATCAAGCAAAAGAATGCTAAGCATAGAAAAACACGAAACAAAGTATTTAGTGTTTAAGAACAGGGGCAGCTATACCCAAGAGCAGTGTAATGCCCTCTTAAGTCAGCTGTTTCCAAACATTGAGCTGATACTTTTCAAGGATTGAAAGCAGCAAGAAAAGAGCTGTTTCCATTGCACTGATTGCCTTCAAC
Source organism: Forpus xanthops (assembly GCA_032466535.1). Taxonomy (NCBI): domain Eukaryota; kingdom Metazoa; phylum Chordata; class Aves; order Psittaciformes; family Psittacidae; genus Forpus; species Forpus xanthops. The sequence goes on from JASSUY010006401.1 coordinate 7,241, forward strand.
TGATGCAACTGACTGTCCCAGGTTTTTGTTACATGTAAAAGTGTGAGTTTCCAACCAGAACACCCTGTACCTTTTCTTGGCTCTCTGATGGTTGCTTTTCTCATTATGTGTCTTATGCAATGGGTAAGTCTCATTCAAAGATCAGAAAGTACTCAGTACATCTCCAGTTTCAAGCATGTTTTTATGGGTTGGGTTTACGGAAATACTACCAAAAGTCTTTTGACTTTAAAAGTCTTTACACAGAGAAAATAGATGCTCCATTTTTTTCTTGTTAAAACATGTTTTTTGGAAAAAATACTGAGAAAAATTACTGGGTGTTAAGGTGGGGAAGTGATATTTATGAATGATTCTGCTCAGACCTTTTGTCTTCTTGAAGCAGGACCGGATGCAGGCAGGTGCCTGGGAGATGAATTCTACTTTTCTGTCTACTTTACCTGCAGCAGTGCCCTAGCGAGCCAGACAGGTACCTGCTACTGCAGCCAGGAAGGATCCCTGCACTGGGACTGGCATGCTGTGGACATGGGCTGATGACAACGAGGTTTGTCATTCTGCTTGTAGTTTAAAGCAGTCCAGTGCTACAGCGTCTGCCAGAAGTCTTTTCAACAGAACACTAATTTGACTCCCAAAGTCAGATTGTGTTTGGTCCATTGGAACTGGAGCTATCTTAAAACCTAAAACATGATGTTTAATAATAATTTTCATAGTCTCATTTCCTGAGATAACAGTAGTATTTGTGAAATGAATGGCCTCTCTAACTTCCAGTGCAAATGGGTTTATATATTCAAGAGTTCATTGAAACAGAATGCCTGGAAGTACTACTTTAATCTTCTGCGCTTTGAGATGTTGCAGCTCTCTTTTCTAAAAACAACTTTTCCATACTTGTGTTTTGCTCACAGCTTGTTTGTAACTCACAAATATATTCGAAATGTAGTACATGAATGTTTACTGACCCATTTATCTACCCATAATGTTCAGAGATAGTTCTGTTTAAATTCAAAGCCTTCATCTGCACATCAAGATATTCTGCTTCTAGTTCTCAGATAAGTGACAAAGAAAAATGTCCTGAACAGATAGCATTCTAGAGAGAAAGAACCTTATTAGGTTCTGGCACACCACACTGCTTCAAGTCCTCATGTTCTTGTTGGTGATTTGGGAATTTAGAGAATGGCTGCTTCTAGAGTTAGTCACAGTATAGGGGAAAAAAAAAAGGAAATGAAAAAAGGAACTGAGCATCCTTAGAGTGCACCATAGTCAGTCAGTCTCGGGCAGGAGGGAAGATTTACAATGGCTTGAAACCTCAAAGATATCATAGCAGAGACTACATCTAAACTAAGAGCTACATCATGTAGGAGGATGGTATCAGCTAAACTACAAAACTACAACTGTACAGCAGAAAAAAAAATGCATAAATTCAAACATTTCGAGATTATTGTCTTAGATGTGTCAAGTTTATTATTGCCAATACCTGTTGGAAAAAAGATTATGTTACTTTCATGGCTAACCTGCAAGCTGTTTTAAGTTCCACTTCTATACTGTTTCCATATGAAAAGAGAATATACCATAAATTTACTACAGATTTTATAGAGATTTCAGGCAGCATTAAATGCTCAGCTACCTAACAAATTGTTCGATCTTTGTTTCTTGTTCAGATAAAGGATTTAGAAGTGGCAAAGAATAAGGTAAAAGCAACAGAAGTGATAAGAACATACTATGTTGATTTAGAAAACAAGTCAAATAAAAAACCATTACAACAGAATTTCTAAAAAGTTATGTTTGCAATTTAAAATACCCATGGGGCGGATCTGACTTACATGACCAACACTTAATGTATAGTACGTGATAAGATGACACATGCAGTTTTTGAAACTTGGCAGTAATTCAGAAAGGAATATTTTGCTGGCCATTAACAATTTTTGAACAATGTATTCATATTTATTATGTATGCCTGTAGTTGAGTTCCTGAGTGATTATAGTTATAACAGTATCTTTTTGTGTACTCTTAGGACACCAAAAGCTGCACTGCAAAATGAAACTAAGGATTAATAAATGAGCTATCTTTTTGCTTATGCTGATTTGTATACCAAATTCACATGTTGAGCTTTGTTACTAAATGCAAATGAAGAGGAACTGCCACAGATCTACAGGAGTCCAAATGGTACAGGACTTGCACTTTTGTAAAGGCCCTTGAGATTTCAGGGGGTGGGGTGGAGAGATGGGAGCCGGGGGAGAAACAGCATGAGCATTGTACTGAAATATCCTAGCATGCTTTAATGCACCTACGTAATCTCATGCAGGGAACTCAAACTAAAATAGAAGGCAATAATAAGCAATTATACTTTAACTGGCAAGGTTTAAATAATATGTTAAGATTTGGGGTTGTTGGGCTTTACATTTTTGTTTGAGGACGATTTTTTTAGAAATGTGTGCATATTCTCCAGTGGAACTGGTACTGCCTTGCAGCTGTTTGATATTAGATGTAAGACCTACCAACCCTCAAACCTCACATTAGAAACAGACCTTTGGCCAAGTTGTGTCTTCATTTAGACCTTGGCAACCCTGCTTACATCAGTGGGGGTAATTTGACCTCTCATTTGAATAACACAGTGCAGAGATATGGTTCTGGTTTGTATTTTCTGTGATTATTTCAGTTGAAAAGCAACAAATCCCTGGATTGTGTGCGAGATGAAAATGCCTTCCAGAGGTAACAGCTCAGATATGGGAATCGTGCCTGATCTGACAAACCATGTGGCAGGGAAATGTTACAGCACTGTGCAGTCCATCCACAAAAAATATCTGCCTAAGGCCTCTCCTGATAACCTTGTTCTGAAAGGATCAGAAAAGGTACTCTGGGTGAAAGCAAAGTAGGCAGGAACTCTTGGAACTTCCCAACACTAGCAACTTATGTGTGTGAACATGATCTTTAGAAACACGAATTTTCCCTTCTCTCTCTTTCCCAGATACAATGATGTTTTAAAGTGAGAAAAGTCTGCCTAGACTACAGTAGAAAATTTCCAGTTGAAAGAACTGAATTAGAACAAGATTAATATGATGGTATTCATGCTTTAGCAATCCATTTAGAACATATACTAGTTGACTGAATCATTATTACTCTAAATTTGAGGGGTTTATGAAAATGGTTGTTTGCACACTGTCTAAAACAACTTTTACTCCCTCATGAAAAAAAAAAAGACAATGCAATATTGAAGTCCTTTAGGAAACATGCCAAAGCTTATGACCTATGGTAACTTCCAACTGCACATGCTTAATATAGATATGAAAAACAAAATGTCATGGGGTTGAAAACATGAAAAAATACTGTGAGCTCTCTGTTTATTTTTGTTGGTTTGTTTGTTCCATAAAGTGTCTCCTTGCCCAATTGCAGTGATAATGATTCTCAAAAAAGCCTGGGCTGGGAGTCTGAATCCTAAGCTTTTAAGTCAGAATCTTTTCCTGGCTACACATCAATCAGGAAAAGAAACAACAAACTTTAGTCATGATGATGCCACATCATTGCAAAAACAGAACAAGTGTATTTGAACTGCAACATCTTTGCCTCATTCAAGAATTTCCATTAGGTTTTGTTTAAAGTGTACAGCCTTTGTGTAAGCAGAAAGAGGCTTGTTCTATGAAAATAGTGAAAAACAAAACAAAACAAAAAAACCTTTTGCAGCCAAAATATTTAGCTTAATCCATCCCTAAATCCTATTACACATTCAACAAATGACAATAGTAAACCTTAGTAGCCAGAGATGAAGCAGTACATGGCAGAACAAGCAGAGTTCATCCAGGCTTAGCTTAAAAGCCACTGTCAGGTTTGAAAATCAAAAATTCCCTTCCTTTTGTACACTCAGGCCTTTTTACACAGCTCTGGCATATCATTATATACATGTACAGCTTTTTCAATATGTCAGAGAAGCATAAATGAGAGTCAGGTCCCAGATGTTTAATGCAGACACAATTACTTGTGCCATCACCAGTGCAAAAGTAAAGAGATTTTTTGTGGTTTTTTTTTTTTTGTTTTTTTTTTTTTTTTTTTGTTTTGTTTTGTTTTGTTTTTTTCTGGTAAATTTGACTTATTTTCATGGTCGTTTGCATTCAGCTTGGACAATGAAGTAAAAAGTAACAAGCATTTAATGTAAATAATTGTGAAGGAAGTTTTGTCTCACTGCGGATTGCTTACCATCTCCAGTGCTTAGCATTTGGACTTCAAACACTGCAGAAGAATGTTATATTTACACATAGATGTTGTTATTGTCATTTGGTTTTGAGGCTTTTTGTTTGTTGTTTGCCACTGTTGCTGATTTTTCCCCTCCCTCTTCATTCTGTTTGCCTTTAGTTTTCATCACAAAATACGCATTTGGATGCTACTCGAAGGGTTGATTTCAAGTATTTAACATCACATGCAAATAAATTAGCACCAATGAGACACTGCAAGCCATGTGAAAACTGCTCCTGTAATATTCTGAATGCTGATTATAGCTCCTCAGGCTGGATGTATACATGACTGACAAGAATCCTGGTCCACGTGCATGCATTTAAGAGTGTAAATGCAGCAAGAGGAAATTGAGGGTAAAACTCCAAAACAGTCATAATCCACTGTCACATCATTCCTGCTCACATACATGTGTTTATACTTGTAAAAACCGAACAAGAAAATATTTTCAATGTCTTGCTATTGCTGGGCCTCCTTTTCTTTCAGTCACTTTGTGCAATATCCATCTGTGTGCCTCAAGCTGCTTTGCAAAGTCCTACATGGTATAGGGCTCCCTGGTCACAGGGATCATGGGGATCCACAGCACTTTGGCCTCTGACCCAGCACTTTTAAGGACCTCTGTGATTAGAAGTGGCCATTTCAACCTGCTACAAAGCTTTGCAATGGAGTTCTTCTCTCCCCATTATGGCTAAAGCACTCTCTCAGTTGCTGGCAGGACATCTGATTAGTTTAAAGCCATCGTACGTACTCACAGTGCTTTTTCTGTGGTTTACCTGTGCCACGAAGGGTGCTCATCCTCCTTCAGATATTTAATTGTACATCTATTTTCTCTGAAGAACACTTCTAAAATCCTAAAATCACCCTCCTACACATACACATACTGAGCCAGCACTACCATGGATATCAGACACACTTGTTCAGGTACTGAACAAAAAAGATTACCCTGGTCCCTAGTTACTTGTCTCATAGACAGGGGGCAAGAGATGGCAGAAACAGTGAAGGAAGGCATGGTATTGAGAAAGGAGACTGAAACTCAGAGAATACACAAATTCTTCAGGAACATGGAACAAATTTGATTTGAAATAAAGCAAGAATAGAAGTGGCTATGGCAGAAAGAGCAATGCTTCTAAGAAGACACTTTCAAAGTCAGGTGTCCAGGACCTTTTTCTATCTCAAAAGATTTTTTTCTATTACACTGGTAAAAGAAATTGGGTGTTGTAAACACTACAGTTTCAGATATTCTAAAAGAGAAGACACTCCCGATACCAGGCAGCATCAGATCACCCCATAGAGGAAGGCAGTGAGGCTCTATGTGAATATGCTGCTCCAGTGATGGCGCTACTCTTTGAAAGGAAGAGAGATTCACAAAGTCTGCTGCATGCTTTGGGCTGCAGCTGGAGGAGCTGGGGAGGTTCTGGCTCTCTCATCCTATAGAAGGACCTGATGAATCTTGTATGGCTCTTCATAAGTTATATCAGCGTCACACCTACGTACAGAGCCAAAGGCACTCATTGCAAATTTGTAACCCTGAAAGTCAGCATACATACAGTGGATGTAGATCAGACTGAGGTGTACTGTGGGATAACATTAGTTGGCAAAAGTTTTCCCATCTGTCTTAAATACTAACAATTACCTGACCCCTCCAAAAAGCTGCTTGAAAATACACTAGTTCTCAAAGAGCCAATAGGCTAACATCCTCCAAGCTGCTGTTCAAGCCGCACTACATACTGCTTCAAACAATGCCATTTATAAAGCGATAATGAAAGGAACTAGTCTATAAACCTTTCCTTAACAGCAGGAGGGCTTAGGCTCCCAGGTTCACAAGCCATCAGTTTATTTGAAGCTCACCTGACCTCAGCAAAGAGGAACTAATCAAGGGAAAGGGTAAAGTAATCCAAAAAATGCTTAACAAGACACTACTGAGTGGTTTTTTTCTCCACCTATATTGACTTTCAAAGAGATAGAAAACAGCTTTCTACCTTACTACATTATTTCCTACTTGTTAAATAGAAACACAGAGCCCAAATGTGTTCAATAAAGCTAAAATAAGTGTCCTTCTTTGTGAACTAGTGAAGTAAGGATCCATTTGGCAGGCTTGCTCTCTCAGACAAGACACAGTAATATAAAAGGGGGTTTATTTGAGAAAAGTCTAAACTTGGAGTCCTAAATGGGTAATCTCAGCTGCAAAAGAAATCAAGGCTGGGGAGGTTTTTATGCCATGACTGAGCTTACGCTTCAAGCCTGCAAGCTAGGGCTACTCAGAGTGTTTCTGATAGGATAATTTCCTATGCAAAAGGACTAATTCATCAAAGAATTGCTCATGTCATGGCCAACATGCTGATTTTGATGCTTATATGACCAGCACAACAAATAGGTCTGTTTTAAATAACCAGGTACAATTTTCCTATTTTTAAATAACCTTTATGTTTATTCTAAACAGGCAAATGCCCTGCAAAACCAAACAGGCTGCTTCTACTGCTGCAGCCTGGGAAGGGCTTGGGGGGAGCCCAGGTCCCCAGGGTACTGCCTACCTTTGCCCTTTCCCTGTCTTGTTTTGAGAACACTGGAATTTAGTCCTAGTACCTGATGGTAGCAGTAAAGGTTTTACATTAACATGCTGATGCTAGTGTCCAGGGACAAATGATGCACATTTATGACTGTAGTCTGTGAGCCTGAGGTGTAAACCCCTGCACCAGTCAGTGGAAGGAGATAAACATCTCAGAAGATCTGTCAAGGTCACCCTAAAGCCTTAGGTTAGGTACAGTGAGTGCTGCTCAAAGCCGTAAGGAGAGGACCTGCAGGAGAGAGGTGCCAGCAGGAGAAGATGCCGGGATTCATGTGGAAAGGAGACTTTCTGAACAGCATCCACTAGAATCTTGGTGTTGTGAGGCTCAAAGTTTGGCTCTGTCTTCATCAGAGCATGCCAAAATTAGCAGCTTCCCACGTTTTCTCTTGATCATTTCTTTATGCCCTCTCCAAAAATGCATGGGTTTACTTCAGAAATGTCGATTTTTAAAAGTCTATTCTGTTCTGGACAAAATCAAGTTAGATTTGAAACAATAAATCTGTATAATGTGTATTTACATGTCAACTGAATGGCATGATTACCCCTCCTGATCACCTGTCAGATTTTCCATTAATACTAATACACAGATCCTTGCAAATGCAACTCTCATCTAACTGTTTAGGGTGATATTTTACAGGATGAAAAGAACAGCTTTCAAAACAGAGGAAAAATCCAGAGGATGTCCATATTTTACAGATCAGTAGGTGGGATAGCAGAAGCTGCTGCAGGAGAGCTGAAGGAACATACTTGCTCAGGGGCATTTTAGCACTCTTTCGATACGATATACATATTCATCAGCATGCAACAATCCCCTGTCCAGACAAAAACAACTACAGATCGTGTTCCTAATAAAACAGTCAATTTGCCTTCTTCTCTTTTGTGTTGTTGGCAGGAATTCCTTACAATCTCACCGCCCTGCGGCAGGGCTTCTTCTCTCCATCTGCGGGTCAGGAGAAAACAAGGCTCTGTGCAACGAAGAGACACTACCCCAGGTTTCAGACAGACCCAGGAAGCTACTGTTGGTTTAGATGCCCTGGATATCACCAAGATAAAAAAAAAAAAAATGTGACTAGGAAGCATAGCAAAAGTGCATATCTGTCCTGAGAATCATGGGGTGAGAATCATGACCCCTTCAGAAAATTCCAGCTGGACAGAGCTGATAGGCTTCAGTAGAGGAAGTCTAACATGGCTCCCATGCAGTTTCAAAGGGCAACTACAAATTTTGTGCCAGAGCTGGGATTTGTAGACTGCTTTGAGACTATAGTCTTTGAAATATCTACACCAGGAAAGATGTGTGTCTTTGCTGAGCCCAATGAAGTACATGCATTCTGCCCACACTTGACTTTAACTTAGCCGAAGTTCACTTACAAGTTCATTTACAAAGTTTGCTTCTTGTTTTGAGCTTAGATTAAGATAGAAAAGAGGATAGACATGTTCAATCTTGAGAAGTGTAAGTCTTTGCTAATCTCACCATCCAGACACATGCAGAGTGGCAAGACCTCAGCCTCCCCATTGACCCTCCTAGAGCTCTTTCTACATACAACCAGCCCTAGTTCAAGGCTTGCTAATGTCCTTTCAGCCCTATTCAGTGGGCAAGGAGATTTTGCTTTGCTATGTGCAAGTGTCTTCAGTAGTCTCTGCTATTAGTATGGGGAATTTTACACGTCAGAAAAAAAATATGCATTGATCCCAGAAGGTCATTACATTTAAAGGTCATTACAGGAAAGCAAACTATTTGAGACTTCAGTTTTGTAACATGTCTCAAGTTTTATCTAACACACTTATATCTAAAATAATTCACTCTTTCTTAGGAGCTTTTTTGTGCAAATCCCACAATGGTAGTAAAACCTTTTCCTCTAAAGGAAGAAAATTAAGAGCCTGATCTACAAAAACATACTTTCAATTGCACATATAATTGGCACATGAACCTCATGCAATTGCATATTCAAGTTCATAATCACATGACGATTTGGTAGAAGAATTTGAATCACCCTTTACCTGAGCAGATCAGCAGGCATTGACAGTACCCTGACCAAGCTCAAAGGACGACTGATGCCAAAGATCATAGAATCATAGAATAGTTAGGGTTTGAAAGGACCTCAAGATCATCTAGTTCCAACCCCCCTGCTATGGACAGGGACACCTCCCACTAAACCATGCTACCCAAGGCTATGTCCAGTCCGGCCTTGAACACCGTCAGCGATGGAGCATTCACAACTTCCCTGGGCAACCCATTCCAGTGCCTCACCACCCTTAC
>JASSUY010006403.1:0-21776 GCA_032466535.1 Forpus xanthops
CAAACTTAAACAGGGGAAGTTTAGATTGGAGCTGAGGAAGAAATTCTTTACTGTAAGGGTGGTGAGGCACTGGAATGTTTTGCCCAGGGAAGTTATGAATACTCCATCACTGGTGGTGTTCAAGGTTGGGTTGAGCAGAGCCTTGGGTGTCATGGTTTAGTGGGATGTGTCCCTGCCCCTGGCAGGAGGATTAGAACTAGATGATCTTAAGGTCCTTTCCAACCCTAACTATTCTATGAATCAATGATATAGGAAGATCTTCTATTGCATCTCATTGTGCTTTCCAGGTATAGGTCTTTGCACTTGCTCTTCCCTTTGTTTCCATGACAATTCATGTGAGATCTATAGTTTGACCAAATACTGGTCTTCCTGGAGTCTCTGGCTTTTGGGCTTTGCCTTCCTAATTGGCTTTTACTAGTTATTTTTCAAACCTGATAGAGTCAATTTGCTCAGAAGTCAATCGTGTGAATTTAATCACAGTTCTTATGTAAACGCTTCCTCCACTTTGAAGCTTTTTTACCTCAGTATTTTCCAAAGGTGCAGGCAGTAGGAAACCAATGGAATGTGTTTCTTCTAGGTGGTCAGTGGGAGAGAAGGAAATCTCAATAAAGGCAAAGGGTTTTAGCTGGCTTAAGTGAAGCTGCTTTTTTTGATGCTAAACAGGGTGGTATAATGAAATTTGGAGAGTAGAGTGGTCTTAACAGCAAGGACTTGCCTTGATAGATGTTATCTTAACCTCCATTTTCACACAGCAGCTGATTATATGATTTCTGTGATATTGCATCAGTGGCTTTGCAAAATTACCTTTCTTTAGGATACAGGTGGAAGATGCACCTTTTCCATGTGCAGCAAATGTATTGAAGGAGAAAGAGAAATTGCTGAAGTCTCAGTGGTGGAAATCTTGAATGATATGTGGTCTGTTTTGGACAGGATGCTTAGGTTATCTAGCAGTCCATATTTCACTCAGTCACATTTTTCCCATTCCCAGAGGACAGGAGTTGCAAACCACAGCTAATAGATGAAAATGAAACAAAAAGTGCTTTTTCAGAAAGCTCGCGGTGATTAGCAGGGCAGACTGGAAATCCGTAATCTACTCCAATAGCTTAAGGGAACAATGCAGGGTTAAGAAATGGAATTTGAAGTGGTTTTGTAGATAGCAGTTCAGATGCTTTGGGCATTCCACTCATACCACGCTTGTATAATTTATTTTAGTCAGTAATCCCAAGAGCCCCTTGCCCTGCTATTGAAAGCAGCATATAGTGGGCAAGCAAGGTGCTGATGATGAGGTAGCAGGAGTCATTATGGATCTTGACAGAGTAAACATTGCAGCACTTCAGTGTGTGTCTTTCCTGGACACTTTGAATATCTGTAACATGCTAAATTTCATAGGTCACAGCAGGACTGGCTTTGAAGCATGCTGTGTGGAAGTGTTTGGAGACTTCTGAAAAATTACTGCAGACTATCCTTTAAAAGTGATTACATTTCAGCCTTTGCAGCTTGATCCTAGCTGCTACTGAAGGAGAATAGGATGAGACCACAAACTTCTTGTTCACTCACTTGGAAAAGCCTTTAAAGAGAAATTTTAAGTATCTTGTAGCAGAAGCTTTTTTTTTAGTTCCACAGAGCTTTAGACTATTTGGTATGATGAGTGTTGAATATTCCTTGTCACAGTTAAGAAGAAAAAAAGCCTAAAAGATTTACAGATTTTGTAGATACCTTCTATTCAAGAGCAATAGATTACACTGGAGCATAAGGCAGTTTTTTTGGGGAAAAAAGTATGTGTATTGTCATCTTGCTGAGTGACCTTAACTTAATTAATGATTGGGAGTATTGTTTTCCAATCTTTATTTTATAAGTATATTTAATCTTTTTTTGTATTACTGAGAGAGAAGATATTGCTTCTGACTATAGATTTCTAATTCCATGGATGTTTTAGCAGGTGATCTCAGCTGGCAGCATTGAAATGTAGCATAGCAAACATAACAGTTTCATGATGGATGGTGGTTGAACAGGCAGATTAAAAAAAGTCATATACAAATTAAGCTGATTGTTTTGGCATTTTATAGCAAGGACATTTTTCCTGTGGATCAATATCCACAATTTCAACAATTAAAGTAAAAAAGAGTAAATGTGTGTTTTTCTACTGGTAGGAGTTTGGTAAAAGCCTGGTACCTATCCATAGAGGTTAAGTGTAATGTGGTCTCTTGGACGGAAAGAAGGGGGAGTCTCTTGTCTGATGAGCTTCATTACGACTCTCTTGCTGTATGCAGTATACATCCTTCCTGGCTTTGCATGCGAAACCCATGACACCTATATGACCTGTGGGTCTCAGATAAGAGTTTTGTGCACATCTTGTTGATGTATGTAGCCTTTGCAGTATCTGCACTTGAACTGCGATTTCAGAGTCTCAGTTGGAGTACATTAGCCATTATTTTAATGAGAATAATGTTTTAGGTAGTTAAATTAAAAGTCTCAGGTACTAGCACTGGTTTCTGTGATATAGGAAGTTTCTAAAAATGAGGCCCCTTCTTTAAATGTAAGTTAGGCACATATCTGTACTGGTGCTATTTGTCAATCTTTTGCTCTCTGAAAAGGGTGTCTGAAACACACAGAACTATGAATAACCTGCTCTGGTGGGCTTCAGCTGACTCCAGCTTTTTGAACTGTATGAAATGTTATCCACTGCAGTTTCAAGGAAAAATAAAAGAAAAAAAATAAAATCTATTTCTTCTTACAAAACCGGGATCAGTAACTCTAGATTATGGTTTAAATTATTTCAGCTTGGCTTTCCCATTCTTGAGAAGATATTTATATTGTTTGTATCTCATGTCAAACCATGTTTTTCTTTCTGACGAATTCTGCCATGTGTTGCTTTGTTGCAAGTCGCTTCCAAGCCAGTAATCACAAGCACTCCATCTGGTTGAGGAGCAGTGTAGTGATAATGTAAAATGACGTTTCCACTATTCTGTTTAAAAGAATCCTCCATCTGTACCAAATCTGCCATTTTAATGAGATTGTAAAGGTTGGGTTTTTTTTCCCATTATTTTTTTTTTTCTTCTTTTTCAGACTGGGGAGGAGATTGATTGTTGAGATTTATCTTTTTCCCCCTTGCATACCTACTCATTACATGATTGTATCCAAGGCCCTTTCTATTTCCCAAGCTAAGGAATATGCTTATTCTGATTCAGGATGCAAAATAACAAAAAGATCCTGCAAATTTTACATAAAGTCTATGGCAAATTGATTTTGCCATTAGTATTAAGCCTTTCCTTTATTACCCTTTGCTAATAGCATGCATGTGAGAAATCATCCTGAATGCTGTGAAACTGATCCAGAAGGTTAAAAAAAATATATAGTGTCACTAGATTTATGATGTGAGCTTTCAGTAATCAGAGCTGAATATGAATGTGCTAAGATGACTTTCTGGTGCTGGTTGATTTTAAGTTTTCGTAGTGCTTTTCTTTTGTAATTCTGATCATTGCTCTTTTAAAATTAATGGAGAGAATTGGGCAACTTCTCTTGTAGGAATGTCGCAACCCAAACCAGTACAGTTTTGTGGAGGTTAATAGGCAGTGGTCTGGGTCAATCATCCATTGGTCTCATCATACTAAAATGAACTCAAAATGCCAAGAGACAGTAACTGGAAGAACAAAGAAGCTCTAGCAGAATAAATGAGCAGGCAGTGGATAGGGGAGAGCAGTTGCAGAGGAGCCTCTGGAGAGGAAGCAGGCTGTCACCCAGACCATGTTGGCACTGTCCGCAGGACCTGGGCTACCTTGGGAACAAGGAGCAGAGCCTGCCTGTGAGAGAGATGTACGCAGAGAGTATCGAATCTTTCTGTTGAATCTGTGTCTCTAAACATGATGTTCCTCCTTTCCAAACAAGTAGAAGTTCAGCGTTAGGAGAGCTGTCAAATTGCCAGTTCTGTGTCACTACCCCCTGATAGGAGGTTGCAGTTTAGGGCACCCAGCAGTGTAGGGACACCACCACACAATGATCTTCTGCATGGACTCTTGTGAGTTTCCATAAAACTCACAATTAATCCTTTTATCTACAAAAAGAACTATTCATCATGTTTTAAAATTCATATGATTCCTTTGAATCCCATCAAAGAAATCATTGTATTTCCTTTTTTTTTATTCTCAAGCACCTTTTCAAAAGCAGAAGAAAGGTGTTGAGGCACCTGGTTCTTATTCAGAGGTAACCCCTCTTCAGTCATGGGATATTAACCTTGTGATCTTGGCTTTCTAGAACTGGGATGTTTCCTTTTCTTGTTTTGAAATTATAGTTCTCAGTCCTCAAAACAAATAATAATGTTAAATCAAAATTCAGCTTTAGAAATTTAGTATTTCAGGGTACTATGTGTTGTTATAGCAGCTTACAATAATGACATTGCAAAGGTAGCTGTGGTGTAGACGATTGAAATCTCTGCTACAGGAAGCTCTGCAGAGATATGTCAATGAGGTAAATTCATTTAAACTGACTTGGTCATTATCTTGTCTTTAAATTGAGGTGGGAGGCTCTTCCAGCCCTGAAGACAGCTGTTAAGCTTCTCTGTATTTAGTCAGTAGCAGAAGTAGCTCTTAGTCATAGATACTATAATGCCATAAGCAAAAATGTGCCGAAGCAGTTAATAAAGTATATAATTAGTGACATAGAATCATAGAATAGTTAGGGTTGGAAAGGACCTTAAGATCATCTAGTTCCAACTCCCCTGCCATGGGCAGGGATGCCTCTCACTAAACCATCCTACCCAAGGCTCTGTATGAAGACATCTCAAGCGAGATCACCTGAGTACACAGTCTGCATTATTTGTTTAATAATATGTTGGGACCTCAAATTTTACAACTTCTGAAAGATTTTGCATAGATAATTGGCAGCAAGTTTTACATTAGAACCCAAAAGCACAGAGCTACTACCTGGTGACTGGGCTCCAGTAGATGCAAACATGGAGAAATGTTTCCCGAAAAATTCAAATTATCCTTATAATATTTTAAATATAGATTATGTCCTTTCATAGACAAATGAGATATTTGGCTTATCATGTCTGACAAAAGTATTAGACCTGGATTTTATTCCCCCCCCCCGCCCCATCCTACCTTTCCTGTTCTCTACCAGTGAGTATCCATGAACAGCTCATGTTTATGAGGTGAGACGTGTATCAAACAGGCAAGAGCAGTGCATGCTGTGCTCGTGCTTGTGGTGTATTGAAGAAATTTCGATATTCCCTTTCTCAGAAGGTGGACATTCTTTAAAGTCACTCCTAATGTAAGTATCTATAGGGAATCGAAGAAGATTCTTGCTGCTGGTGATAGCTTTCATGGAAAAGGAAGAGATCCGATTTACTGAAATTAGGGATATCTCTCTGGGCTTCCCTCTGGGGCAAAATGATTTTGCTCTTGATACTGCTTTCAGTCTTTCAAGTTTAGGAACTTGAAGTATTTAGAAAGTATCCTTTCAGTTCTGGAAAATAGCCTCTAGAACCAACGACACAAATCTATCATAATTAGTCATCAGAAAATCTGAATAAATATTAAATTACTGTGGAGTGGGAGGCAGGCTTGTGTGGTATTCAAAGCACACAGAGTGTAAAATGATGTTATTGTTGCCTGCCTTTAGAAATAGTTCAAAGTAGTCTGCATTAGAAAGAGCTGATAAGCAGAATGACAAAAGCTTGTTCCATGAGTGATTCCAAGCAGCAGTGGTTTTCTGATCAGCTGATGCTGCAGCTATTTTGGGTATTCCACAGATCATGATTTCATACAGGGGGAATGATTGGAGGCAGCAAATATGGTAAGTGAGCCAGGAATCCTGGGACACACTCTTACTAACTAAGTTAGTCTTACAGTCATTTGTCCTTTGCCATTTAAATAGCCAAGGGAAGTCTAACAAGTGCCTGTGCTTAGTTTTTTTTTTTTCTTGGGAAAAAAGAAAGACAAAAAAAAAGACAACCACTTCCTGAGGCTGTTATTTTTAGCAATGTTGCAGTGTCCAAAGTGTTAACTAATTGAGTCATCAGGTTTCATATCTGGCCACAGAAAATGGCAGTGGAAGAGGGAGAATACTTTCCAGAACAAGTAAGCATTTGTGGATACTGAAATGAGAGTGAAATCTGCAAATCGACTTTCTTGTATTATTGTTTTAAGTGTTTGATTGTATGAGACAAAGCTGGATGTAGGAAGAGGTATGTTTCAGCTTGTTTGGTGTATTTTGTGATGGTTGGATTATGGTATAGGCTGAAGTGACAGTCAAATGTTATATGGAATTATTTATTCTCTGTCCTTACCAATAACAGCATTCTGCTCTGGATACTGTATAGCAGACACTGATTAAAATTACAGAAACATTTTGTAATTTTTTTTTTCTGGGCTCAGTGCCATAAGTACCTACATATACATAAGAATTTTGTTCATTGAAATGTTTTAGTGAATCTTGCACACTTTGAAAAAAGTCAGCTGAAATCTATGCTTTTGAGGAGTATTTGTCAAATAACATACCTGTTCTGAGGACAATCCGTAGGTCAGTTGAATTTTAAAAGGAACCTGCTGTAGTATAGTATACTAGTAGTGATCTGAAAGGAGGGACCCATATCACTCTTACTCTCAGGGATAGTCCCAGTGACCTTCATGGTGCTCCTTGTGTGATTTAAAAATTCCTCAAGTGAGTAAGCTGCTGTGAAATGACATCCCTGTACTCTATGAACTAGGCTCTGAGGTTCTTCAATAGCTTGATTTATTCATAATAGCTAAAACCTACAAATTTAAAACAATTTTTCTCCAGGCTGCTTTACTGCAGAAGTAAAATATCAGGTTCCCGGGAAGGTGTGGTATCATGTTGTTAATATTGCTGAGTGCCAAACTTTGTGGAAGCATCAATTAATAGCAGTATATTTTTGAGTTACAGATATTACTGATGCTAGGACCCAGCACTTTCATAGCTAATTTCCATGTCAGCAGTAGCTTTGTGCCCTGAAAAAATACTGCAGTGAGTTCTTTTAAACATGTATGTTGTTGTTTACTTGCTGTCAATACAGGACTGGGTTGCTGTTCCCTGTTAAAAACCATTTTTGAAACTCTGGTTGTTTTCTGGTGTTGTTATTCTTGTTCATAAAATCATTTCCAGCACTTATTTCAAAAGTATGAAAGCATTTATTTGGGGGTGTTTCTTTGTGAAACAGTTTCTTGTAGAAGGGTTTGTTAGATTCAGATGTTTTGTGGTACTTGATTAAACTCTTACTTTTTCAGTCCCGAGAATATTATTTACTATCTTCTGGGCTTTTTTAGCACAACAGTATCAACCTTCAGGGTGATAAATATTTTTGCAGATGCTTTATATGAGCCCCAGTAGCACAGAACTTGATGCAACTCTGCTACTCTCTGTGTGCAACAGTTTGGAGAGTAGAGCAAACTGAAAATCTCAGTGCCCTGGAGTTGTGGCATTGGCAATGTGCTGGTCTGTGGTATGCTCTGCCCTGCTGTGTTGCAACAGAATGGTATTTACTCTTGCTTTACAGGGGTTTGTTAGAAGTTGCATAGAAATCGGTCTTTCTGTTAGTATATATATTGTTTATTGAAGGTGTAGTGCTGTGAAATGGACTGTAGTGGTGGAGAAGGGGTAGAGTATATATTTGTTTTGTGAGTTTTTTCTTGATAATGCTGTTTATGGTAAATTCTGGTTTTGTTCTGTGCATATTTAAATCTCCTATAGGTTGCCATGCATTCCTTAGGCATAAGGGAGAAACAAGCTTTACTACACTGTGTAGTGAAGTAAACCTGTAAACTTGCTATTCAGAGGTGATACTTTAGCTAATGTTGTATAGTAATGGCTTAGTGGCCCATCAAATGCTAGGGGAATTTACTGTATAGGGCTGGTAGGCAGTACTGTTTGCCATAGCGTATTTCACTAAGAGTGTGATAAACTGATCTTTTCTTTAATGGTTAAATTAAAAACTAATATTAAATCTGTGTTTATTAAAATTAAAAGGTAAAGTTTTTTAGCGCAGTTTGGAAAGTCTTAATTCAGTAGTGAAATATCTTTTTTCTTTTTTTTTTTTAATTAAACAATGATTTGTTTTCCAAGTATGCTCCATTCTGATGTTAAGAAACAGTGCTAATTTTCAAATGAAAATAAACTATGAATTCTGGTTAACGTGAAGCAGCGAAGTAAAATAGTTAAATAGTTCTGCTGGTTTTATTTTTGGCAAAATATTAGAAGTCCTCCATGTTCACATCTCCTACAGAATTCCATCTTTCTAGTGCACAGTGGCTTTGAAACCCAGAAAAATAGTAGTTCAGTTCTGTAACTGAAAAGTGAATGTATGAAAATGGGACCATCAAATTTACAGTTCTTTATCTACATACTTAGTAATGTTTTTTTTCTCGCTGTAAGAATAAAACTGAGCTATGTTGTGTTTTCTTTCCCCCCTCTGTTAATGTTAAAGAACCTCTACAGCTAAGATTATTCCTACTGTTACTGTTGTCATCCTGTTTGTACCTTGTAAGTCCTGGTCCTAGTCTTACCACAGTGGTGGTTTAGACCCCTTTTGTTTCAAAACAGAATCTTGTATTTGGAATCAGAACTTGATTCTAATTTAAAATTATTGATAGCAGTTGCAGGGCTCTGATTTGTAGTTTTTGCTCACAGATTTTGGTGCTTGGGCTTGGAAAAGTAATTTTTCCTTTGGAATCTGAGCTAATCTAACCTGGAGCATGTGGAGTTAGCAAACCACTTGTAAACAAATTTACATTTGCTGTGTACATTACTGAATGCATTTCATCCAGACAACCCCAACAAATGCTATTGCAGAACTTTCCATGCCATTGGACAAATTTGCAACAATGAATGTCACAGTATAATAAGGGTGGAGGAGGAGAAAGCGCAGGGCAATGGGAAGGTTGGTTGATCTCCTGTGTTCAGTCCCGCTGCTCTATGCTGGCTGCACAGTGCTGTTGCCTGCGTAATATGACATCATGTCCAGGAGAAAGAAGACAAGCTTTCCTCAATGTTTCCAATGTTAACAAAGAAAGTGTGTGTGTAACACCTGCTGTGGTTGACTCTGCCTCGCATTTCTGGTTTATAGAAATGTCGTAGATCACAGAATGAATCTGGAGTTACTGGATCATGTCCATGACAGCAGAACGAAATGGAAAACAATATACAGCAGGTTATGATCAGCAGGGAAATTTTCTTATAGAAAAACATGACCAAGACAACACAGTCCAGAGTATCCCTGGCAGTATTCAAGGTCAGGTTGGACAGAGCCTCGGGTGGCATGGTTTAGTGGGAGGTATCCCTGCCCATGCCCGTGGGGTTGGAACTAGATGATCTTAAGGTCCTTTCCAACCATTCTATGATTCTATGATTCTGTTCATTGATGTTATTCTCCCATAGGTCTAGTGCACCTCCAAACCAAGATTAAGATTGTCTCCTAGCAAGTTGCTCAGCTCCTGCATTTAACTATGAGCTCTCTTGTGTGAAATTGCCCTTGTGAGTCTGGGAGGTGCTTCTTGGGTTGTCTTTTTCTTCTCCTGAGCAACCAAAACTACCTCAGACAGTCTTGGTTCTAGAGTGATATTTGAATCCTTTGGTTTACTGGTTCTGTTAATTCTTTCTTGTTGAACCAGGGCATATATATTTCACAGCAGATAAACAAAGAGGTGTCAGGACAGATTGTTCTGTTAATGTTACAAGCTGTCCTAAGGTAAACTGCTATGACAAAGCTCATGTGATGTCTCTAACCAGCCCTCCACAACAGACGGTTACCAGGTTTATGTCTGTGTTGCAAATCTTGCTCCAAGTGTTCTCTTAAAAACTCTTCAGATAATTTCCTCTGACCCTTCAGATTCTGTTATTAGTCACATGAGCCACACAGGCTTTTGCGAAGACTCTCTTCAATAGAATATTCAAGTGTGTATAAATGGGAAGAGGTTATTTGCTTCTGACAGAGATAATCCCTGCTATGGAAACCTATGGCACTTATAAAGGTTTGCAATTCCTGTAAGAACCCTGAATGGTGTGTCAATAAAAATTAAAACTGTAGTAGGTAACTTTAAAACTAGTCATTCAAGTTCCTCTTAAGCCTATAGAAGAGTAAACTTTAATTATGTGTGGGATTTGCAATACTTGCAGTATTAACTGGTGTTTTTCTGCATGTATTTTTGCTGCCTCAGAAATGGCTTGACTGGTTATTATCAATCTTTCAATTTAATGATGTTCAGGTTTCTAAGGCAGAATTATTTTGCTTTTGAAAGAGAGTTGCTTTAAAAAATGAGAATAAAGTGGAAAGGCAGAAAAAGAGATTAGGAAACTTCTGAATTCATTGTACTGAAAGCTCTTAATAGGTTGTCTAGCTACATAAAAGGTTATGTAGCTTGTCTATAGTTTGTATAGCTTGTTTACTATAGTATTTTTTAGGAATATTTGTTTATTACTCTTCTGCTGACATGTAGTTCGCTCCATGTTATTACCAGTAACTTCCACTTCATCGCATCTGATTTAGCTCATTTGAGTGAAAAAGATTTCTTTCCCTAAAACCGTCAGTATTATTTGATTTATGTTTATACTGTTTTTCCCCATCTTCAATTATAGACAGATAAATACGCTTTAAAAACTGCTTTGAAGAGGACTGCTGATTTTTTTCCTCTCCTTTCTGGACTGTGACTCTAAAATCAGATGCACACAGCAGGAGGTGGATCTACTGATATAATTCATACAGTTATCTGAAGGGTGTGACTTTAGCATGGAATTGGTTTTAAATTTGAGTCTGAGGTACGCTGAAATTATTTCCATGCTCACTGGGTACTCAGTTTCTGAGGGAAAAATAGCAGGAAAGAGATCAATGGCATCTCATCTAGGTTGACATATAAGAGTTAATATCTTCAAATGAATGTAAACATAAGAAGAAACCTCGAAGCACATACAGCCCTTCTCTAGCTATTTGTGACTGTGGTAGCAGTTACAAAAGCCAGTGATTTATTTTTCACTTTTAAGTGTATGATAAACTTTAGAGTGAGAGATGAGTCATTGCAGGCTCTGAAGTTTCTTTGCAGAGTTTGAAATAGTTGAGTCTGTCAGCCTGAAGGATGAATTTGAATTTTAGATGCTCAAATCTTTTGCCTTCAACTGTATTCGATCCTTCTCATTGGTTGCCATAGAAATCATAGAGTAGCTTGGGTGGGAAGGGACCTTCAGAAGTCATCCAGTCCAACGTCCCTGCAATAAGCAGGGATATCTTTAACTAGATCAGCTTGCCTAGAACCACATCCAGCCTGGCTTTGAATGTGTCTGGGGATGGTGCATCCACTACCTCTCTGGGCAACCTCCTCCAGTATTTTGCCACCCTCATTGTAAAAAAAGTTTTCCTCACATCCACCCTGAATCTCCTCTTTTTTAGTTTAAAACCATTACTCATCATACTATTTCAACAGGCCTTGGGTCTCTCCCCATTTTCCATATGGGCCCCTTTTTACATGTGAGTTGATCATAAAGGACTTGGGTTTTGTATGATTGTGGTCTTCTAATTAAGCACAGTATTTCAGTGGTGAAACAAGTGATTTTATTGGTTTTGGGATCTTGAAGAGTATGTCCGAATTTACCTTGTCATTCAAGTTTGGCTTTTCATACAGGGCAGTCTGGTAGCTAAGAAGCTAGAATTAAAGGAATCTTATTTTCCGGTTAAAAGAAAATAGTTTTTGGGTTCATCTTAAAGGCCCTTTTCAACCTCATTGATTCTATGATTCTATGGTTTGTTGTTCATGTATCCTTAGAAACACTGTGTGTGTTGTGCAGATGTACATTGATTTTGTAGTCTTGGAAAATTAGAATCTTGGTTTTGATGTTATTAATTTGACAGCATATTCAATTTCATTTAGCACCAATTCATAGTAGTAATTGTTTTCATAAATTCCTCAAGTGAAGCTGACATATCAAACTTGTGTTTCAAAATCTCAAAACTTCATCTGTGTGAGCAGGCAAAGAATATTGGAAGCAGTGCATAGTGTAGACCCATACCCCCTGTCTAAACATAGTTCCTATGGGATATGGGATGGGCCTGCTCTCAGTTCAGGTGTATTCTGTTGGGTTGTCAGATATTAATTTTGTTAGAATTGAAGTTAAATCATTCTGTATTTATTAGATATCTGTGGTGATAAGTAAATAACATGGAAATAACAGCTTTAGGAGCATTTTCAACTTGGATGTTATGTTCAACATGTTACACATGTTACATGTGGCTGTCAAGCAAAAATTTTCCATATAACTCTGTCATTTTTATGCCTTGGAAAGCACAAACTCCTTTGCTCTTTGCAGAAAATCAAAAGAATAACATCTATTTTTCATTTATATCTTGTGCCTAAACTTTCTTAGGGAACAGTTATTCAGGCATTTAAATACACTAAAGGCAGAATTACTAGTATCGTAAGTCACAGGATTGGCTAAATTTGTAGTCTGCTAAGAAGACTGTATAAAATCTAAGCAACTAATACAGTAAGAGAGCTGCATCAGAGCTTTTCAGCAGATGTTTGCTGTTGCAAGCAAACAGCTTGCTCTAGACTTTTTGGTGCTGTTAAAGGCAGTGATAAACTCCTCTTGTACTGGAAGCTGTGAAATATTCTTGGATGTACCAGCCTTAACATCTCAGGCTCTGGGTCCTTTTCAATCATCTTCCACTGCACCCAACTTCCACTCCAGAGGTGGCTCATTTTCAGTGGTAACAGAGTGCAGATTCAGCATTTCACCAAGGCAGACTGTAACAAAGAGTGATGTGAGTGATCTTGCAAATGGTATATACTAAACCTGCATGTCAGAGACTTACCTTGTCTTGTGGTCTAGCAAGGAAAGAATTTTATTTGCTTGGATGTTTTGCTAGTTCCATCAAGGATTTCCAGAAAGAAGGAGCTGAATCTAAAATGTGTTTTCTACTCTGTTTTGAATTGCCTAAATGTGTGATTTTTAGGAAACATTTTATTTTCTCTACAAGCATGTTAAGATTGACTGCTGTAGAGGGATAGAGCCTCAGTTGTTGCAAATACAGTTGATTATAGATTTGCATGCAATTTTTTCAGAAATATGTGCTGATTTAGTCTCCACTGATGTGACACAGCCTGAAACCAGTGTATTTTTTAACCTGTGGAAAAGATATCATAGTTACATAGTTGGAATATGGCCAGTTATGAGGACATTACAAACAATATAATATTTTTGCCTACTTTATCATGCACAATACAATAACTTGATCAAAGAAAGTTGATAATTAAGTTACATGATAGGGCAAACAGAGGAATTTTTTTTTGTTGTTTTCAATTAATAATTAAACAAGTTTTCTTTCTGCAATCATATTCAAAATAGCTGGCCTTTTCTAGCTGAAAGATATTTCCTTTGTATTGCCAGGCAGTTGGAATGGAGCTTTTCCTGTTGCCCTGTGGTTGTGTTTAGGTCTATGGTCCCAAAAGCATCTCTCTGAAAGATAATTAACAGCAGAACTGAAGACAGCAGTTGATCCCAGGCTGTCACATTCTTATCAGAAGAAAACAGAAATGGTAATATAGTATGTAACGCATGAGTACAGCTGTAGTTGTTTGCGCAAAGATCACCTCCTCATCCAGTGCAACCAAGTTTCTAATAAGGCAGATACAAGTGCATTTTTTTAATTCAGATTTAGTTACAAGGTAGTAGGGAAGTACAAAGGATACAGCCACTTGGAGTCTCAGATAAAGAGTGTCTCTGAGAAAATGATGTGGCTGGTTTATTTCACATGGTTCAGACACTGCTGTTGACTGGCCAGTCTAGTTGCTTTGAAATAAAATTTCATCCCTTACAAACTGAGCATGAGTTTACTTGGAGGATCATTCTAAATTAACATAGGAGCAAAATCTAAGTAATGCCAAGGACCTCCAATTTGCCATGTAGTGCTTTGTGCCCATCTGAGTTGAGCCTGACTGTAAAAAAAAAATGCACAGTAAGCGCACCCTTATGAAAGTCAACAAAAATGTTATCATCTGGTTCCTCAGATCATCTCATGCTGCCTCAAGTCTAGTTTTGATGAGCACATTTCCAAATGGAAGTAACATAAGTTCATCCTTAAAATGAGGTCATTGCTTCCCCCCACAACAAATGTTAGGCATGGTTAGCATCTTTTTGTTGGGACTCAAGCCAGAATGCATCCTGCTCTGGCACAATGGGAATCTGCTGGGGGTTTCCCTTCACAACAGCGACTGTTAAAGATGGAGTGAAAAACAAAATCCTGCTCCCAGTGTGAAAAAAGACTGGATTTTTAATCTGAAAAAGAGGCCACTGTAAGCAGAATGCAAAAGAGAGAGAAACATAATAAAAATACCATCAGTATGGGAGGGAGCTTGTGCACATTGGAAATAATGGCTTTGCACTTTTGGGGATTCACTAAATGATACATATTCACTGTTTTGTTAAAGAATCCTCTCCAGTCACATGCAAAAGCCAGGTCAGACCCTGGGTCGACAGTCAGTGTAAATTTCCTAATAGTTTTTGCCTTTTTTCCTGCTTAATAGTTTCTTACTTCACTGGGAGCACTTGGAGAAAATGGCAGTGAATACACATTTGCTAGCATAAGTTGGCATCAGCATTTTCTTTCTTAAAATGGAGGCTTAAGATAATATCCAAGTGACTTAGGAGTTAATCTTTTCTGTAATATGAATATTTTTAACTCATGTAACTTTTCCTCAAAATAGGGAAATGGTTCTTGGGGTTTACCCCTGCATGTCACAGGCTCTGCCTTCCATCATCTGTCAGACTGGAAGACCTTAGGGTAAAGAAGAGTTAGGAAACAGAATACTGCTACCAACATGGCTTATTCAGCCTCAGCTCTTTCCAGAAATGTCTCTAGGATGAAGGCTGTTAAAATGAGCTCCAGACTGGAAAACCTGTTGTGGGCTGAAGGCAGCCCACAGTCTACAAGCTCATCAGCCTGCTGTACATTAACACTATTTTTATAGTGTGGTACATTAAAGGGAAACACAAACTTAAACAAAATACACATTGCATAAAAGCTGCATTCATTAGTCAATCATCTGTATTTACACATTTCTTAAAACTAGAAATAGTACTCGCACTCTCGTACATCTATTGTTTGTTAAATATTATCTGAATAGCCGTTCCAGAACTAAATGCTGTGCACAAGATCTGAGATCTGTCTCTCCAAGAATGAAAATGCTTGCAAGAATTTTGATTTTTAATTTGGGTCTGAACCTAGAGATTGAAAAGGTAGCATGCCCAGGGAATCCAAGAGGTAGTAGGGAAAGGCTTTGGGGGTACAGCCTGACAGCAGGGACCCTGTGCGAATGCACAGGAAGGGCTACAGTCCTTGTGGCTGACTTCAAGAACATCTGAGATTCAGGGTGCTTTGATGTATGTCCCATGCCTCTGCTGTTCTCTTGATATTTGTCAAGACAGTGGAGAATCAAAAGCTAGTTTTCATCTTCATTTCATGTTGAGATTGATTACCTCCAGAAAATGAAACAACGAGATCTGAATGCATGGATAACATACATAATGTCTCTATCAGGAATATTGAGATTTAAGTAATTACTATTGGAGAAAATTTTTATTAGATCTGTTAAGAAAATGGCCTGGAGACGTGCTGTCTGTGTGTGGGTTTTCAGATACCAGCTAGTGTGTAAGGTAGAAGCAGGTATATCTGGAGAGCAGTTACCCACAGAGGGAGAACTTAACTGTGTGAGTGGCTGAACGATAGCTGGAAACCTAAAATCCTTTTTTTCCTCTACTGTGTTTTTAATGCTTTTAATATAACAGGTCCTTGATTGGTCTTTGACATGGGCTCCCAGGCATGTTGGCAATCCAGATTAATTATTAACGTTATTGGGATTCTTATTTGATCTTTTAAATCCTTCAGTGATTTCAGCCTGGGCTCTGATACTGCTCCTGTCTATGCAATACAGGGGCAACTGCAGGTTCTGTCAGGGACTCCAAGAGGCTTTCTTTTCAACAAAACAGTGCCAATTGGAAATGTCATTTTTTTCTACTCTAATGTGGCCTTAAAAAAAAAAAAAATAAAGGCTAGAAATAGAAATGTAAAATACAGAAAAATTTAGGTTCAGGAATGTGGATTTTTTGCTGATCCCTACAGTTAGCTTTTACAAAAGTTGGGTAACATTTGTTGTTTTTTCTGGTTTTGGAAGTGTAGTGTTTTAAAAATGAGGGAATTCAAGGCATTTTTCTAGGTTGAGAAAGCTTGAAACTCTGTTCTCTATTCGAGCAGGCCTGAAGTGATGCCTTATTTACAGGGGAAGTGGAAGCTGGCGATGATGGAATTGCCTTTTCCTTTTTTTTGCGAAGATGTTGCTGTCTTTTCCCTCTAATTTAATGCTTGTTTCTGCTTATGGCAGAGACAGTAGTGGATGAGAATCCCAGAGCTTTTTTGCACAGTTGTACAACCCCAATTTGTTATCCTTCTGTGCAAATCTTAAAACAGTTGTGCATGGTGGCCCAGAAAGGGCGAGTCAACCAGCCTGAAGTGAGTTAACCCCATGTGAGGGCTTGGGAGCTTTAGCCAAGGTCAGAAAAAAAAAGCTTTACCCTTCTCAGTGCACAGGTATGTGTTACTCCCTGGCAACTAATGCTGCGCCTGCAGTTTCATACGCTAGCTCACATCATATTCAAGTAATTGGAAACCAGTAATGTGGAAACTGGAAGTGCCAGCTCAGATCAGCTGAAGTGTGGGAGATTTTGTGTTATTCCTGGTGTGCTGCTGAATGGCAGCTTCTCTGGGTGCTTTCTAGTTATTATTGTAGTGCCTGCACATGCTGGCACTGCTTTTTCAGTGCAAGGCCGCTCGTGCTGTAGGCCTGTCCCTGTCTAAGTGGTGAGAGCCCAGGCTGACGGGTGAGTAGGTCACTGCGCTCAGCACCCCACCAACACCACCACTTAGGAGACAACCTGGCTGCTGGTATTACTGATGGTTTTGGACAGTTCAAGCAATAGGAGTGAGTTTTGAGTGGTGACTGGCAAAGGAGGGCATGCTGGTTGCTTGAGGGATTTCAGGAATAGATTTGCGCATCACTTATCAGCCCCAGAGCTAGCTTGATATGGAACAGTTTTGTACATAGCCATGCTGGAAGCATGACCTGAACTTTGTCCTTCATCCCATTAGCAAGCTAGTGCTTCCAAGAGATGTCTTGAAAAGACACAGGCATTGCTTTCCCTCTACAGTGAAACAGCAGTTACCTATTAATGTGAATATTAGCTATTTATAACTCAGTCTGCCTTCCCTCTCTCTGCCCCCTCCCCATTTTGTTTGATTAAATAGTTTAAGTGTTTCTGAATATGAGCAGTGTTTCTTGTCTGGCATGCACTAATGTGACTGGCGGGAACTGATTTTCCATAGTGAGCTTCTCTGGTGCATCCCTTCCTCACCCAGATGCAGCTGTAAACAGCCAATGTTAATTATTGTCCACCTGCTGACTGTGCCAAACAGACATGCCATTACACTGTGACAAAAAAGGCTCCCGGTCTATTAAGTCCTCTCTTATACCTTTAGTAATGCTGATAAAATGCTGACCTGGTTTTTACCCCAGCGGCTGCTGTTGCTAAGCACTGAGAATATGACCTGTCTCCTGTAATGATCTGCATTGCACAGTTCAGATGATCTTCCATGTGAAAGTGTTTTGCTGCACCTCTCAAGGCAGCTGTTCTTCTATACAGTTCTGACCATGTAGCTTGTAGCAGCACCTTGTTTCTGATAAAGCCTAATAAAACATTGGTATTTGGGAGCTGTTTTACTGGAAGAATATCACAGAAGTTGATTTATAATGATCACTGTGGTGTGCTTGGAAAATAATAATTAAGAACAGGGAAGGTTGGAAGCCAGTAATTTGTCACCACAAGGTGGAATGCCATGTGTGCAAAACTCAGAAGATGAAGAGTCCATAAGTAGTGGTTCTCTCCTTCGAAGAGAGAGCTTACTGTATTGAAAACACTAGTAAAATAGCCTTGTAGCTTGTACTGCTACAAAGAAAAAAACAGACTTTGTTCCTACTTACCATTTTTCCGTCATTATGCTCCCAGGTTGCTTCATCCTGTGAATGAAAGTGACTTCAGATGGTTTTGAAGCAGTGCTTGAAAAGAGCATGCACTGAAGTGGCTGAGAAGAGGAAAGAAATAGGAGAGAAATCAATAGCATGTCCAAAAAATGAGAAATGAAAAGATAAAATTTATTTACGCACTCAGTTACATATCCGGTCACAAGAGTTACTGGATAACCTCTTGGTGCCAGAGTGCTTTGATTTTCCCTCAGCTGTTACTGCCTTTAATTTTTTCTCTAAAAGTAATTTATTGCGCTCTTTTAGAACCTTAAAAGATTATAAAGCAGTGAAGGTTGTAGTAATGTAAGCCAGTGATGAAATGATGCTGAGGAAGAAAAAAACAGACAGTTCCTATTGTACCACAGGGCAAGAGGGCACAAAAAAAAAAAAATGTTGACTGCCCAAGATGCCAGGGAAAGCCATGGCACAGATAAAATCAAAGATTATACCATTTGTCCCTCTTGAAAGCTAATCCAGTTCATTCC
Organism: Forpus xanthops; assembly: GCA_032466535.1. Classification (NCBI taxonomy): domain Eukaryota; kingdom Metazoa; phylum Chordata; class Aves; order Psittaciformes; family Psittacidae; genus Forpus; species Forpus xanthops. The sequence continues at coordinate 18,557 of JASSUY010006403.1, forward strand.
ACTTGCTCCAAGGCAGGATCACCATTATCTGAACTGTCCTTGGTGGATATTTGCGTAACTTGTTGTTAAATCTCTCTGGGGACAGGAATTGCTTTCAGTGATTCTTTCATGACTTAACCATCTTTTCTGCCATCCTCATGTTCAAGCTGAAGTCATCATAGAGGAAATTTGCGCAGCTATTTAAAGCAAGATTTGAGGAAATAAACTGCAGTTTGGGTAATGGCACTGTACCTAGGGATTTCTGGCTACTTCACCGAATGTGGGCAGCGTTGTAGATAAGATGAGCCATAAAATAAGGGAGGAGAGTGACAAATCAGAATGTAATCAGATGTTAATTGTAAAATGCCTTAAGTTGTAAAACCATGGTTTGTTTTTTTTTTTCATTCAGAGAGTGCAGTCCTTCAGTGTTGAGTATTTTTGATTTTTTAAAATCTATCTTGTGAGATCTCACAGTACTGATCCAGACTGTTCAGGATGGACATTAAAGGTGGTGTGGCACTTTTGGAAAAAGCAGAGTGGTTTCCATGGAGCTCTATCCCAAGCCTCACAAAGTTTATCTTCCATGCTGAGTACCAGATGTATCCATCTGCTAGCCTTGCATGTTTGACAGTGCTGCATAATTCATGTTTATGGATGAAGTCAAATCTTGTGCTTCCTAGTCAGGCGGACAGCCTATTTGCACATGAAGGGGGGCAGGATTTGACCCATATTTGATAAGGCAGTTTGGGATCCTTTCATATCTGGTTAAATGTATGTACAATATATCATATCATTAGTAACTTTGCCAAGGGATTGTATTTTTATGCTGCGCTGTAATTTCTAATGCGACTTTTTTTGTTTCAGTCTGATGCAAATGCAAGTTACCTGAGAGCTGCTCGAGCTGGCAACTTGGAAAAGGCTCTCGACTACTTAAAAAATGGAGTGGACATCAACATTTCCAATCAGGTTAAAGAATATTTTCATCAGATTTGCTGAATAAATACTTTTCTCACTGCTTCTCTAATCTCTCTTTATATTTGCATTCATATCAATGATAACTTTTGTCTTTTTGATGTCATATTTATCTAGTAAAAATGTATTTATTTATTTATTTTTACCCTTTAGCAAGACACCATTTCACAATATTGTGCTATTTAATGTTATCTTTCATTCCATTTGTATTTCATCAGATGGGACAACACACCAAACTTGAGACGCCAGAGCTAGTATATCCTGACTTAATTCATACTCTTTCCTTATAATACAGTTCTTGTAAAGTTTATATAAGAGTCGTTTGTAGAAGCAGGCCTCTCACTGGGATATAATAATTTGCCTGTTGATATGTTTGCTATGCTGGAAAAACCTTTGGCAATCTTTCCCATTGCTTTTCTTTTTTCTGTGTTTTTAAATCAGAATGGATTGAATGCTCTCCACCTCGCTTCCAAAGAAGGACACGTAGAAGTTGTCTCTGAACTGATACAGCGAGGTGCCAGTGTTGATGCAGCAACAAAGGTCAGTCGGGCCTGATTGTTTTCTTGTTCACAATAACAACATGGGCACAAGGTGCTAGCCAACATTGGAGTAGACATTACTGCAGCAGCAATTGCCTATTTTCCACTGGTGGAGTAGTCTTCGATAATTATCTAATAGAAACTTTTTAAATGACAGTAAATGTCACACGTTACAAAGGATGAGAGTTACTTAACAAATTGAAAATTCCTGTCTTTGTTTCGGTCCATGTCTTCTAGAATAAATTACCTATTAGAAGTATCAAGTATTTTTATAGCAAGAAATCTTATGTTTTAAAGTGGAATATGTTCTTGATAGTATTGTCATGAATTCAGGTTTTGTACTCTTTTCAAATATCACTGTCTCTCATTTCAGAAAGGAAACACAGCATTGCACATAGCATCCCTTGCAGGACAAGCAGAAGTAGTCAAAGTCTTGGTTACAAATCGGGCCAACGTCAATGCACAGTCTCAGGTAGGGTAGTATTTCTCTGTTTGGTACTGTCAGAAACTTTGCTGACATTAAAAACAGTCTTCCCTTATAAACTATAATGTTAGTAAGTATATTTTGTAGATCTCATCATGTTAATGCTGGCTTTTGAAAACAGGGTGTGATGGAGCCAGTAGAATTAATGTTATCCCTTGAACATATTAAAAACCGTTCTTTCTTGGTTGTTCCACACGCATAGGTAACTGACAACAGGTACAAAGTTTAAACACACATCTGCCTTTTTATTGCTGAAACCAGCATTTTAGTCAATGTAGTGCTGAGTTAATTCTCAACTTGTAACTCAACCTGTGATTAAACTTTAAATGCTTCCAGCTGTCCCACTTCTGCCCTACCCTTTGCCATGTGGTCAGAGGGTACCAAGAGGCATCGTGGACATATCAAGTCTTGTCTTTCCCCATTGACATGACAGTGCAGTGAAATCCCAGGTTGTGTTTGGGTCTTTTCCCAAATACAGTGTTAATCATCATTTTGAGATTAACTGAGTTGCCCACCTCATTCATCAGCAGAATAAAGTTGTCCAGAAGCCACAGAGAGTCACACCTTAGGCCATGAAGAATGTGGAGGCACATCCAGGAGTGATTGCAAGATACTGGATGTGATTGTGTAACAGCCCAGAAAAGCGTGTAACCTTGAGTGTCCTACCAGCTGCTAATTGTTACAGAGTCAGAAGAGATACTGATGGAACAGGAGAGTGGGAAAGAATTTTTTCAAATGGAGGGGATACTGTTTCACTTAATTCAGTGTCTCAGGCTAAATGGAGCTCATCTCTTTTCTTTCTACAAAGAGGTATTGCAAGTATATGCAGAGCTATTATGTTTGGTCAAGTCCTTTGAATGAGTATTTAGGTCAATTATAGAAAATTTGAAATAAGGGAAAACAGCTGGATTTAAGAGTAAAGCAGTAAAATGAAACAGGGAAAAACTCTGGTTAGTTAAATGCATAAATGACAGAATGCTGAAAGACAGGTGGCTGTGCCAGGGGACATGTCCTTCATGCCTGCCCCATTCCTGTTTTCTCTGCTCAGGAGCTGGCTGGCAGGCAGTGTCAGGGAAAGGATGATATTATGAGGTGATCTTCTCATCCGGCCCAGCATTGCCATTCTTCTATATTATATAGATATGGGTGTGATAGAAAATGTATGTTAAAAAAGGGAAATTTAAAAATTTACATTTTAAACAAATATGTGGGTTTTTTTTTTTTGTTTTTTTTTTTTTTTTTATTA
>JASSUY010006404.1:0-64595 GCA_032466535.1 Forpus xanthops
GACTTCCCTATATAAGGCACGCTTGTGCACAATAAACTGTCAGCACTTGATTATATTAATCAGTGTGTGTGCTGTCCGTGACTCCTCCGCAACAAAGAATCTCTATGCCTGTGTGCCATCCTTGCTCACTCCCCCTTCAAGTAACTTCAGAAGCTTTTATCCCACTTCAGCTCCATTTGCAATAAAGACAGAGACCTTGAGAACTTAATTTAACAAGTTCCAGAAAAAAAAAATAACAGGCAGCTGGGGAGAAACTGTATTAGTAACTCCACTGGGGAAGCTGAAGTGTGAGCTCAGCTCCCACCATATTCCCACCAATCCCCCAGGACAGGGTCCCCATGAAGGCTCAGCCACACAGGTGACAGCGCCGCTATAGCAGTATGGGCTCTGGAGCAGGCAGCTTCAAGTGATGACCCAGCAGGAAGCCAGGCTTCAACAATTCACCTGCTTAGAACTGTTTGCTAATCTTCCCTGTCGCCACTGCTTCAGCCAAATAGGTTTTGGAAACTTCCCAATGATACTGTGTGTCAGTGAGCTCTACAGACTAATTAGACACTGCAGAAAAGCTTTTCCTTCGGGGCGCCTTCAGTTTCACTATTTCCCCTTTCCTTGCAACCCAGAAGGAATTATATAGTCTCCATCTCAGACAGTAATTACCATCACCTCCTCTTAATTGATCTGGAGCCAGTGAGCAATAAGAAATTAAAATAATTAGCAGATATGCCTAGTGTTCATAAAGTCCCACCTACTATTTGTAGTCTATTTACTCTAGGATCAGTTGGGTCCATCACTTTGATGGTAATGCTGCACCGTTCTGGCTCACCACGTCATTTGACTAGCCAAGTGTGCAGAAGTTTCTGACTAATGCACAAAGCCCAGCTGTAACTGTTGCAGTTGCAAACATTCCATCATCAGCACTGGAGCCCTTGTGAAACAGCTCTTTCTGAAGCTCATTTGAAAAGAAACTGAGGCTCTCTGCTCCCCTGCCCCCTGAGAGAAAGAGGATTACGAGGAGGTCTTCAGGCTGCCAACATTTATACATTTGCTCCACTTTTATCAGAGACAGAGAAACACATAAATGCAAGTTGGGAAGAGAGACTTGGAATAAAAATAGCATATTTAAGGGATTAATTTCAGTTTTGTTCCTAGTGATTTAGGCATTGCATTAATTAATGCTCCATCTTGACTGCTGAGCATGGACAGATTTATTTTTTTTCTAATAGGAAGAGCAAGCTTTGAGCACCATGTGGTTTTTCCCAAGCACTTGCTCCTCCAACAGCTAAATGTGGAGATATCACTTAAAGCAAAACTGTGCCCTCTCTCTGCCCTTAGCAAATAGTCAGTGGTTTTTAATTTTTTCCTAGCTTTTCCTTCTATGTACAAATAATCTGCATCTATTGCCCTCCTTTCAAGAAACAGAGGAAATCCAGACCCCAAAGCAAAGTTCAGTTTTTTCCCCCCCTGCACTCTGTAAATTTAGTCAACAATATTAATCCACATCGAACAATTCTGCAGAGTACAACAACAAGCTGGTTACACAGACAGGGATGCATTTGGAATTTAAATGAGTTCCTGTTATTCTCATTCTCTTGAAGCCTGCACAGTGCTGAAGAAGCCTGTCTAATGTCTCCTAAACAGTGAAAAAAATCAATTTAAAATATTTTTAACTATTCTGCTAGTACTATTGTCTGTACTCCTGAAGGAGAGGGTGTTCTTGATTTGCCTCCCCCCTCCACAATTAAAGACAGTCATCAGAGATGAGACACATTACCCTGGTTGTCTTGACAATGCTTTATGATTAAAAGACTCAAATACCTTCAGCTATTGTGCATTTAAAAATATAATGAATACAAAGAATAAATCAGCATTCTGCAAGATTGTTGTTTCTTCATGCCTTCTACTTTAAAATTCTTTCATTAGCAAGACTTATTATTTCTATCGCAATACCACTAATGAGGCCAACTCATATCCTCATTGTGCAAGGAACTGTACAAACAACAAAAAATAATGACAGCGTATGATACTTATTTAACTGCATTCATACAATATATTCTCCCATCTTCAACTCAAAATATTGCCTAATGGTTGGGCTAATGCTTAATGAGGGCAGCGGTAGATATTTGTGTGTATTTCTTTAAGGTGAATCACATCACAGCTGGTTCTTCCTGTACAACATTCATCGAATTAGAAACAAGGGAGTAGTGTGTTTTTTTTCTCTAGCACATCAAGGAATTATTCAAAAAAAGAAAAGAAAGTCTTGGCTCCCTTTCAAAGTAGGTTCATTTGTCCATTTGTGTTCTCTTGAACAGTACAGGTTGCATAAGTTAATGTGGACTGTGCTATTTTACTTCTGGCTTCAAAGCATCCCTTCCACCAAAGTGCTCATTAGGGAGCTCTCCAATCCGTCACCAATAATCTCTACTCCTTGCTCTCTTCTATGGTAGAATAGAACCTAAAGTTCCAGCCTGCTGTCCTGAACATTCAGGAGAGCCTTTCTATTGATCTGGACACATGAACAAGTATGTCACTGGACAAGCAGAAGTGCTCAGTGCCTGCAGATACCCTTTCCCTGGGTCAGTAACAGAAATGAAGTCTAAGATAGAAATAAATGTTGGAATACTGACTATATGAAACAACCAGCTCTCAGGCTGAAGATAACTTCCACCACTGGAGTCCCTTGCCTTACGACAAAACTCCAATTAAACTCTGGCCCTATGACACTGTACTGCAAACCAAAAAGCCTAACGTAACTTAGAGTAACTCACAGTAAAAGCTGAGTATTATTTGCATGCAGAATTAACCATGACAAAGGAACACATTTGCTTTTGAAGACTTAGACATTAAATAGTATTTTCTCTGAAATCTTTGCTTAGGAAAAAATTCCTTGCTCTGATTTGAGCTAAAAATTTTCTAGTTTTTCTTTTTTTATATCCTAGGCTCTTAGAGCTCCTTTACGCATTTTATTGTAAAGGAAGAAGGAAGAATTATGGTAATTTAATGTTTATTCTTCTTTGCGAACCACTCTCAGCTCTTTTGTATAAATAACTAAATGCACTTATTAGTCCTAACATACTGAGAAATACATTCTATTCGAGACTGCCTCAGCATGAAATCTATGGAAAATCAACTTCTGCCTCTTGCCCTTATTTTTCCAACACAAGTTTGATATTTGCCTCTAGTTTTTTCTTACCTGCTGTTCCAACAGCAGTACCCCTCCAGACAGCAAGAATGTGGAAGGACAGTGCTCTTACTGGGACGGCAATTTTCTGTTTTGTGATCAGACTATCTAGGCTTTGTATTTATTTCAACAGTGTTTGTCTATCAGCACATGCAATCAGTCCCACAGGCTCCACTGGGCTGAGGCAGACACCAGCAGAACAACCAGCAGTGCCGGCAGCACTGATGTCACTATTCCCATGGACTACAGATGTTCCCAGGACAAACCATCATGAATTGCAAAGACCGTGCCACAGCCCCAGGATGCTCGCATACCTGTGCCAGTGGGGTAGCCAGGATAAAGAGTATTGCACTAACATTGTATGTTCCTCTCACTTTACTTTAAATGAAAGGCTCAGGAAAGGTTATATTTCTGAAGAAAACTTCACGTCCAAAGTACCTGTGACAGTAAGTCAAACTGAAGATTTCCCCCCCCCCCAAGTCTAAAATTTCCATGTACTTCAGTCAGGCCAAACCCCTTTTAAAAGAGCAGAAGGACACACAGGTTGCTTGTGAAGTCGAGGGAGAGAAAAACGGCAGTTCAGATTTCGAACGAATTGAACTGCCCAGTGGAAATATCTCTCACTTCTCACTAACAAGGCAGAAAGCTGAGAAGCAACTGTGCTCCTCACTCAAGTGAAAGAGAACATGAAAATTAAGTACAGCATCTGCGCCGGCACTGGCTCTAGAGAGCTCAGCAAAGAGGAACAGAGATCAAGCCAACCTGAATTTCAGCATCGGCTCTGAATGTGCCTTTTTGCCTTGGGAAAACTACAGCTCCTCTGGTGTCATTTTTTTGCCATCGGTAATACAATGATGATAATATTAATTACGTACCTGAGACAGTTATGCTGAGGTTTAGATTTTATCCCCACAGTATGGCATATTTCTGTAGAACTATAAAAGCAGATACGTTTGAGCTTTTAGAATCTTTTCTGCACTACAATTGTATCTGTAAGCACCCAGTGCCCAAATTGGTGAGTATTTGTTCTTTATTTTCATATTGATTTCGGTAGGACTTCTGAGCAGAGTGCTTTCAGGAGCAGTTCACATGCATAATCTCGGAGTACCGCATCATCAGTGAATAGAAATAAATATACAATAAATAATAACAGCTGCAAAACACAGGGGGATATTCTACGTCAGGAACAAAAATATGCAGCCTCAAAAGAAGAAAACAGATCAGAGAAACTTTTTTTTTTTTTCTATGAAGTCTGAAGATTAACAAACATTAATCACAAATACACAATATTATATATATATCTCCCTAAACACATAACTTTTATGTCCTTCTAAAACCATTCAAAATGGTAAGGAAGTCTACACAAACGACTTGTTGATTGCACTGTGAATCTAATAATTCTCTGATTATTGCTGCCATCCACTCAATTTCAGAAGCCAAGTGTTTTAAAAGATTGAGTCAAATCCTGAGACTAATAATTGGATCTTTCAAGTTATTTTACCCCTCTCAGTACAGTAACTGCTTGCTTGTGTTAGCATTCCTTTTCTATTTGTTTTTAATAGCGTTAAAAACAAATGCAAATCCTGATGATGCAAACTCTAAGAACAGAAATCATTTTTCAGCAAAGGATATAAGCATCTGGAAAGGAAGAGAGTAATGCTAGGCTTGGGCAGCACATGCTGAGACCATTTTATGAAACTTCCCATGTATCTGTGGCGGTGGGGTTGTGCAAAGACGCTCCCACTGGCGGCTGAGACCAGCCAAGCACCATGCTGCTGTACGGCCATGTCTAATCCTAGGCCAGTTGAATCTGGGAGCTGCTTAGCTCTAGGCTCTCTTGCCAGCACACCTACTCATGAGCAATCCCTCCTGGCTCAATGGTCTAGGCAAACAGAGCATGTAACACTGACTGCGGTCCATAGTTCTTTCAATGCCATCAGGCAGCACAGAGAAATCCTCTCTGGCTTTGGAGTATACAGGCATTTTTGGAGGTCAAGGCACTATTCAGCATTAGTGGGAATGCAGGGATAATGATGAATACTCATTGTTTGTCAGGCAAAGAGTTATTTAATACAGAATTATTTAATCAGAATACAGCAGTAAGGGATACGCACTTGACTTCCACAGTCAATGGAAGACACTCCTTGCAAATCAGTTCTCAATGGGAAAATTGCACAAAGAAAGGTGGCAGCATTCTTCCTTCCCATTTTAAGGAGAAATAAGCTCCAAATTCTCCTTTTGAGTGGTGTGTTCCTTTGGAGACGCATGACTTCTCTACAGTTTCTTAAAGGGATATTATTGGCTTAGTACAGAGAGGTCAATTTTTACTGATGGCTACAAGAAAGTGCTACAGAAAAGCTTCTACAGCTGGGATGTGCCCAACAAAGTTAAATGTTCAATTTGCTTAAAGAAGGCAGCTCCTCAAGAATGCCACTGAGGCTGGATGCTAGAGAGGGTGACTGCCATGAACTTGTCTTCAAGGCATACCATGCATGCCTTCATGCTGGTCAAAATGCAACTTGTGCAGAAGGAGCTGGATGAACCTCAAGTGCACAGCTGCTTTATTTCTTACATTCTGAGTGTTTGTGTGATCCAATTAGCCATTTTATTCCACAAAAATACATTTTGGCATTGCTGGACTTGGAATGACTAAAATGCAAGGGGTGTGCCTGTGAGGGAAGCAGACAAGTGCATGGAAAATATGCATTATGCTTCCATTTCAGAGACACTACAATGGGAAGCAGAGCTAAGCTATACTTGCATGGAAATTACTTCAGTGATCTGAAGCTTTTATGTACTGTACTTTCATTTAAATCTAGCTAAGAAAAAATAGTGTCAATGCCTAGCAGAAGCACCTAAGTATTATTCAATCTTAACAAAAAGGCTAAGAAAATAAGAGGCACAAAAGGCACCATGTGTTCATGCATATATGCCTTGGGTTATCTGCCCTGCTGACACCTCAGCCCCATTGCAACCCAGCAGCAGGGCAGATGGCAACAGGGACTTTATCACAGAGCCTCCTCACTTCCAATAGCCCTCTACTCCCTCATCACACACTGCTCGCCCTTTCCTGTAGTAGCTCCTCTGTCTCTTATTTGATCTGGTTACCTGAGAATGTGGATTGCATTACTACTCATTCCAAAGCACCAGTACTGCTAAATAGGTTATCCAAGGTGTGGGTTATGCCAGAGAAAATACAGCAATTAGGTTCTGGTATCTGTAGTTATTCAGCAGCACAGACACCACAGGGAAGACACCCTGGCCATTAAAATATCCAGGACACCTGGATAAATAAAAACATATCTCTGGAGCCAAATGTCAACCAGCCACTTTTTAAAAGCACTGAGATAAAGTATCTACCTGTGCTTACAGAGCTGACATAGCCCCACACACTACCTGACCTGAAACAGCATTTAAGGAGGACTCAAGATGAATATTGCTCCCACATTAAGTCTCTTCCAAGAAAAACTTTTTTTCACAAGCACTGGACAAAAATCCTCCCTTCTTCCTCTGCCTTACATTTGTATCACGAAAGAAACCCACTCAAATTAGTATGCCTGAATTGAGATACCACCAGGAGATTTGGAAAACAAGACAAAGTCTCTTGCTAACATCTTACTCACTATTTTCACACTGCCATTTGTGATAAAAGCTCAGTATTAAAGCATAAATTAGCCCTAGAACAGCCACATACTTAAAACATTCTCTCTGCTTGAATTTAACTCCCAGGGTCCTTCCATATGATGTGAAGCCCCAGATTCATTGTGATGGGATAAAAAGTAATAGGGAAGGGGTGAGCCTTCACAGTTCTCTTCATCCAAAACCAAATACCCTGGCAACAAACATGTCAGGTGTCCTCTGGCTGTGGAACCCCACCAGGGACACAGAATAACTAGTGCCTACTGCTATCACTTTGTTGCGTTAAAACTGTAATTGGAGTAACCTAAGGCAAATCATTATACTACAGAACATCTTGAAAACATCAGAGTGAGAAGCACCTTGTTTAAAGGATTTGTGAATGCAAACATGTCTAACCTACACACTCTGAAGGAAAACCTCAACCCCTTTCTGCTTGTCCTTGCTTTAATCCAAGCTACAGCAAATGTCACTTACCTCCAGTTGACAGTGACTGATAGTAAGGATGAACTACCTTTTTACTTCAAATGCCCATCTATCACCATTTAGAATATAAATGCCCTTTGATGATGCAGGAAGCTGCATTTGCTTCTGTAAAACTGTTGATTTCTTTTCATTAAAGGGATAAATCTTACTGTGTAACTTATTGTTTGCAGCAAAATAATTGTATCCCAGCTTGGATCAGGCCCACTGTATTTGACAGTGTACATGTATTTGATGAAAGACAACCCTAACAAAACACTTGGTTGATCATGGGGAAATAGCACCATTTTATGGTAAAAAAAAAATACAGCACAGGTAATAAATGATGGAGCTGTCAGAACAAATAAAAGCCTATGCACTTGAACAGGTAGATGAGGAAAGGGATCAGATCTTTTCCTATAATTTGAGCAGCTGTTACAAGATTCTTGCCCAAAGTCACATCATTGTGCTGGCCCCCAAGTCTCAGCTTCCCTAGAAAACACAAGCGCACACTCATTAAGCACCTTCTCTGACCAAACATTAAATACACTTCTCATCATTAGCTTAGATGTTAACCATTTATATAGCAGTAACTCAAAAAAGCATAACAGTATGCGAATGCTGATGTACAGGAGCATACATGCCATGTACCTAGTTTCTCTGCATGTATTATAAGATGCAGTGATGTGCTAAAATGGTTTTCACTCCATTATTTACTCTGCTCTAAAAGTTCTCTAGACCAAGGAGGCTTTGATTTTCCTGTGCCATTAAATCCTACAGATTTCTCATGCTTTATAAAGTTAACCATAAATCCATACTTCCATGCTCACTTTCTAGCTGATTTTTTGCACAAAACTTTCAGAAAGACAGCGCAAACCAACATTTTTGAAGTGATCAAGAATACCTAAAGTATTAAATAAACAAAACCATTTTGAGTGAAGATCAGAAGGGGTTTACAGGCCAGCAAAACTTTTGCTGAAATCATTATGGTCTTCAGATAGGCACTCTAAGCAGTGGTGAGTTACCTCATACACTTGGCATGACTGACTGCTGCAGAATACCTGCAGAATGGGGCCAACTTCCCAGCAGAGACAGGACATTAAACATGCAATGAATGGCATGGGATAATGTGCCAGAAGTTCAACAGTCAGTTCTGGCCAATACCAATCCCAGCGACTAGTTGGACTTGTGCCCCATATTTGGTAAGGACAATTTTCAGCAGTGAGCCCCAGACATATTCCTTATGCACCAGTATGTAATTAAATTGAAGGACACAACAGTGCATACTCAATCCTAAAAAACACATTACCAGTGACACCACATGAAGATCTGCTCTGTTATAATTTAGGATAGATGCTTAATCAATTGCCTTGATTTACTAAGCTTTATTGCTTTCTAAATGAATGGCAATACGTAGCATGATTTTCAGCCCAGCTTCAGAAACCTTGATTATTTACTCCATTAAATCAGGAGGAACACAGGCTGCTAGCAGGAGCATGTTCTCTTTCTTATATGCAATTCTGTGACAGCAAAACACACCGTAAAAATGTATTTGCTGTTTCAGCTGACATATAACACAATACTCCAAAAGAAAATATTAGCCTTGCCACTGCTACAGCTAGTGATATGTCCCCTCAAATTTAGTACATGCAATAGGCTAGAGGATAAAAACATCCCTGAGATACCAGAAGAATTTATAAGTCAATGATCTGCTTATGAGGAATGGAGACTGCTGATGCAAGCTGCGGTCTTACTGATAAAAAAATGGATTTCCCATAGCATTGCCGATAGCACTGGGAACTAATTGGCCTGAATTTACTCCTGCTGACTGTCCTGTGTTCATTTTGGCTTGCTCTGGAGGACCCAATCAATCACAAGCCCCAGCTCCAGCTGACCTGTAGGCAGCCACAATTAAAACTCAGTTCCTACTTACTTACAGGTAGAAAGTGAATTTAACATGATCTAAGTAAGAGAGAGGGCTTGAAACCACTTGCAGTCCCTAAGACATTCTATCACTTCAGACAACCCTTTTACTTTTAACTGATGCTTTTTATTGCCCACAACCTTTATAAAAGCTCAAACATCATTTTCACAGGCGGTTCCTCTCCTAGATTCAGGGTAGATGTGACAGGACACTACAGCAGCTCAGTATTCTGAGGATTAGGCCCATGGCTCTTAAGGAACTACTGACTTGCTTTAATGAGTGCTCTTAAACTAATTATGTGGCTGCATTCACAGCACTTCTCTGGGCATTTGACAATTTATTTGCCTATGTGCTACAGAAAAGCAACCCACAACAAAAAAAGCACTTGAAATAAGCCAAGGGTTGCAATACATTTTGAAGTAGGTCATGCACATCCTTGGAAACCTAGGCACAAGCACACTTGCAGGTCTTGGATCTCCTTCTCTTCTTGGCATTTACTTATCTCACTAAGACATGTTCTAAACCTCACTCATCTCATACGGGGCAACTTCACTTTTAGGAATCTACAGTAGGGTTAAATTTTTGCTCAGTGGTTTCTAAATTTACAGTACATACCTGAGAAAGAACCTGAACTGCTTTAGTATCATTACTGCTTCTAGACAAAAGCTGTACCTAAAACTGCAGGTCATGGGGAAGTCAAAAGCAGTTACACAAAAACGAATACCATTAGAAAAATAAAAATCTCGTACTAGCTCGTAGTTACTAATTCTGTATCTTCAGGATCCTAATTAAAAAAAAAATACTGATTTTCAGTGGATGCTGAATTTCAAAACTTTGTCCTCTATATATTGAGCCAGGGACACCCAAAATCTCTAATTCAGTTTTCAAACTCTGCAGTTTTATCATTCAGAGAGTAGCACCGTTTTTCTCACAAGAAATCAGCTAAGGGATAAGCAAGTTGTATTTCAAGCTCGTCACATTTTTGGCCAGCTTCAAATCTCTTTGTATCTTCTTGTTGGAAATCTTTTCCTCACATATAGCAAGAAGTACATGTCTGGTCAGGCTAAAGAAAACAACTGACCAGCCAAGAATAAATGGGAAAGTTCTTCTCTGAAACATCAGGAATTAGCTTTGGATGACTATGCTTAACACATTTCTTTGATTTAAAAATTTGATCATGGAAAATGTTCAAAGAGAATTTAGGAGAATAGAAATTGGTATTTCATGGCCAAAGCAAAGGAGATGACAAACCAGTGAATAAACCGGCCTTTTCTCTAGTTAATAACATGCTCTTTCTCAGCACTGAAGCCCATTCTCCTTTGTAACTGTCTAAGAAAAGATTGTTTCCTGTAAACTGTAACAGGTCTTTTTTTAGTATCAAGCCCATGCCCATTTCTTAGATCTGTTTTAGAAACATACAGCATTTCCTACTCACAAAGTTACTTGAAGAAAGTAATTACCATTTAGATAAAACAAGACAGGATGACAATAATTCAATTGTTGCCCAAATCATAAGTTTTTCAATTCAATCAAGCATTTATTCCCTGGTTTTGGTGACAGCTACTGCTGGGGAGAAAGATCCGATTCCTCTGCAGAGTGAGCATGTGCACAGTGCAAATCCTAGAAAAAATGAAACCCACCAAATGCTGAAAACCAAATCATTCCAATTTCCCAATGCTGTATTTCAACCATGAACTGGAATGCAGTAAATAAACATCATTTACACTCCAAGCAAATACCTGAAAGGTCAGACTGACAGGCCTGCAGTTCCCTCGATCATCCTTCTGGCCCACCTTGTAGATGGGCACCACATTTGCTAACCTCCAGTTAACTAGGACCTCCCCGATTAACCAGGACCACTGATAAAGGATAAAAAGTGGCCCAGTGAGCACTTCTACCAGCTCCCTAATTACCCTTGGGTGGATCCCATCCAGCCCCTGAGACTTGTGTCTCAGTGTTGTAGCAGGTAACTGACCGTTTCCCCTTGGATTATAGGGGGTCTCATTCTGCTCCCCACCCATGTCTTCCAGCTCAGGGGGCTGGGTACCCTGGGAACAACTGACCTTACTATGAAAGACTGAAGCAAAGAAGGCATTACGTACTTCAGGCTTTTCCTCACCCTTTGTCACCATGTTTCCCCTGCATCCAATGAAGGATGGAGGTTCTCCTTGACCCTAATTTTGTTGCCAATGTTTATACAGAAACATTCTGTGTTGTCTTTTATGGCAGTAGGGATTAAGTTCTTATTGAGCTTTGGCCCTTCTGATTTTCTCCCTGCATAATCCTGCAGCACCCTTGCAGTCCTTCTGAGTTGCCTGTCCCTTCATTCACAGGTCATAAACTCTTCTTCCCCTGAGTTCCAGCCAAAGCTCTGTTCAGCCAGGCCTGCCACCTCTGGGCACATAGGTATGGTCTGCTGCTACAACATTAAGATTTCCTTCTTGCGGTGTCCAGTCTTCCTGGATTCCCCTGCCATTCAGGAGTGCCTCACAAAGAATTTCGCTAACAAGGCTACTAAACAGGCCAAAGTCTGTCCTCCAGAAGACCAAGGCAGAGGTTCTGCTGATCTGAAAATCAGAAATGCTATTATTTTGTGACTGCTTTGCCCAAGACAACCTCCAACCATCACATCACCCATCAGTCCTTCCCTGTTCACAAACAGCAGGTCCAGCGGGTGCCATACTGTCCTGGTTTAAGCCATACATCACACAGTTTGCTCACTCACTCCAGTCTCTTTCTCCCCCCACTCTGAGGGTTTTTATGAAATTCATGCACAGCAATACAGCAAAGAGAAGAGAGTAATTTCTAAGTATATGCCTCCTGTCTCTGGACCAGGACCTGCCACTGCAGTCGCATGCAGTAGCAGCATATTTGCTGTTACACTGTGATGCCTGACAGCAGGTGTCTTGTTCTTATTTTTTGCTGTTTCCCCCTGCTTGGTGCAGACAGTCCTGTTTTTTAAAATGCCAGGCCCTTCAGGTTGGAGTCACCACTCTGACATCAGATGTGTGGAAGACCAGGGCAAACATAACAATGCTCTATTTTGTCAGCCCTGCTGCCCTTTCCATTAATAGGATTCTGCTTTATTCTACTGTTCTTTGTGCTTAAATCCCTTGGGCTCCTCAAGCAGTGACTGCTAAATTTCAAGATAATTTTGAGAGGTTTGGTTAGATGCACCATCTTGTTACCTAATATCTTTTTATAGGGATCATACAGGAAATGCCAGCCTCTGTGGGTGCTACTCTCTCAGTTCCTATGGCTTTTAGACCACAGGATTTCAAGCAATATTTTTCCAAGAAAAAAAATTCTTTTTTCTTCTTCTTAAGTTTACTAACATTGTCACATCAAATCTCTATGCAAAGTGATGCGAAATATCTTACACTAAAAATAATGTGTTGGAAATGGGTTAGTACTGCAATATTTGCACTGTCTACAAACCAGTTTATTATTTCCTCCATTTTCAAGCTCTTTTAACCCAATTCTCATGTATACCAACACATCCATTGGGGAGTTAAATTCTGATGAAATACAGAGAGAAGTATTTAGATCCTTGTTAGTGAAGTTATTTTTAGGGAATTTCACCATTTTTGTGTAAAATAATTAAAATACGTGATTTTGAATTCACCACTCCAGCACTTCTGGTTTCATACAAGTTGCCAAGGTGCCCATTAGGTACCCACACTGGGAGACAGGAAGAGCAAAAGCAAAGACCACTATTGAATAATTTAGGTTGGAAGGGACTTCAGCACAACATTCGGCCCAACTCTCCATTCAAACTGGGGAAAAAGGGTGAAAAGGAGAATGATGGCCGGTATGTTTTAACAAGCTCAGAAAGGGAGATGGCAAAGATGGCTTGAGAGACAGAGAGGAGAACTGTTTCAAAGCTTTGCCAGGTAAGTAATGAGCTGATAGACAGGATGCAAAAACAAGGAGGGATGTCGTTCTCACTACCTTTACAAGGAGAATTGATATATACAATAAGCCAGCTGGTGAATAGATTATCAAACAAGCAGATAAACTGTGGGCAATTTACCACTTTAACACAGCCATGTACTTCCACTAAGATGCAGTAATGGGAAAGTACTTCTGCTAAGATAGACGTGCAGTTTACCGAAATACACATAATCACAGAGTCCAAGCAGCTGTCATCTTCTCAGCAAACACTTAACATGAAGCTGAAGTATTACTCTGGGAAGTAGCTAGCTTGGGTTGTGCTGGATATTAAACAATGACACCCTTAGTCCTTCACAGCAAGGACAAATGCCTATTCCAAGTTATTTACTCCTTTACACCGCACATGTGCACCCTTCGAGGAATGGCTCTGATCCACCTGGCACCCAGAAACATAGGAAACAGTGTCATAACATTTTAGAGTTTAAAGTGCAGGCATAATGTGCCAAATTGAGATAACAGATGGGGATCCAAACATTGCTAAGTGCTACCTAGGAAGGCAACATATGCAGCGCCCAGAAATTGTGACATCATCTAACAGATGAAAAATTCCTGCACCAATATCCAAACTGTATACTTAATCAAGACAAAAACTGGAGACCAGCAAGGAACAATGGTACCAAATGTATGAAAGACAACAGTGCCAGGAAGAGAAAATATAGTCACTTTGGTATATCTGAGTGACAGAAGTGTGGATTCTTTGCAGTCTTCATCTTTTCCCCTTTCTGCTTCAATGGTTTTTGGCAGGCAGATAGAGACAACCTGCGAGATAGTTTTGTGCTGAGAGTTGTGGAAAGGTAGGCTTGTATCCAAGAATCTAAGAAAAAAAGCTAAGTGGTCTTGCAGAATGCATCCATCTCCTAGGAGCTAAATACGTACTGTATAATCTGAGTGTCATCAGTTGGACTTTTCTTTAATTGTTAAGCATGTATCAATTTTATGCAGTTTTTTATTTACATTAACTGGTGAGACTATGATGAACAGAAAAACTGGTCCAGAATGCTGAAAACCCAGCTTGAAATTCTGGCCTTCAGTGAGATGATGAAAACAGTTTTTACTGGTTCAGCTTTCATTCTATACTCATGTAATTTAATCAGATATGTTCACAGCTAGAACTATTGCATGCTGAAAATCCTTCCTGGCAATATAGAAGCCACCACTTTACCACACCACAGATAATTTTCTCATTATATTATAGAAAAAGCTCAGTTATATTTACAAGTGTAGAGTACAACCAATTGTAAAAATATGCATAATGCATAACTAGCTTGCCCAAGTAATTAATGTCATTATGCATGCAAAGCAGGTAAGTGCAATAACTGGGCTGCTGTGCAAACTGTGCAAGTGCACACACAATTGTGCACACCTAATGGTTTGGGAAGTTTGCCCACTCAGGGAGATTCTGAAGCTCTGTTTTGCAATCACAGCTTAGAAAATAAAAATAAGACCATTTCCTGTGTCATAAACTGACCTAAGCACCAATGATATTTTCCCAATATAATTAAATCTTAAAAGCCTTTAATTAAAGAATATAAATCAGAGTGAATAATTTCAGACCAAAGCAGGCTTACAATATCGGATGCATTTGTTGCTTCAATTCTGCATAAGAATGGAGCCATAAAAATGCCATTCACACCTTTTAATTGGTACATATGAGTATTCCTTTTATTGCTCTGCCAAACCGGCAATGGTACCGCTTCCCTTCTCAAAACACTTTCAGACCCTCTAAACTTCAATCCAAGTGTTGACAAGAACAAATGATGGCCACTGCTTCACTGAAGTCCCATCCAGAACAAAGAAATCCTTTGTCCTAAAACACCTGAAGCATACTGGAGGTTTGAATTTAATTTTCTTCGATATTGTATTTCCTTCCATCTCAAGCGTTTAGAAAGGGATTTTTATTGATATATTTATTTTTAAGATAGAAAATGTGATTGGTTCCCTTGGCATGACTGTGTTAATCCACACTGAGATTATACAGCAAAGGAACTTCCATGGATTGAAAGCAGGAAACAGAGCTGCACGTCCACCTCCTGAAGGGCGGCATTATCCCCATCTCTTACCTTCTTCCCCCCCTTTGTGATCTGGACTGTTGTGCTCCCCATCGACAAAGCGATTGGTATGCACATATTGCTGGCATAAAAATATATTTATGGATTGTTATCACAAGAAACAACAACAGGCTAAATACAATGAGATTTACAGATAAACTCAAGGCCTCTGTAAATCTGGACTTCAGTAGAAATTAGAGAGAGGAAGTAGGTTTCTTGGATTTGAAAGCTAAGATTGAGGTTCAGCTCAATAGTATTTACAAAGCTTTTATCACACCCTAGAAACACTTGAGCATTCCAGTTTTGTAGCTAACATTGAGAAATAAGACAGCAACAGATTTTGAGCTTGTAAATAATTTCCAACTGTGTATTCAATTCTAAGTTTCAGTTTATACTGTGCTGGCTAATCATGTAACAGTCAAGCACAGAAAAGGAAACCAAAGCACAGGATAATTCAGAAATCCAACAGCACAAAATTTGGTGATAATTACAACCCTAGAAGAAAGCAAACCCCCAGAATGATGCATAAAGACTTCTACACAGAATTTCAAATACGGAATGAACTCTAAGGATTTTGTGATCAAGTCTTTATTAAAGAATTTCTCAAAGGAAAATATTTGAATTATTTACTTAGCCCTGATCAAGTGAATAGAGAATGAAGTAGATGAAAATAATCAGAATAATTATTTTAAAGTTGTGTTCTAATAGCAGAATACTGCTAAATAATAGTAATTAATATCCCCATAGCTGTTAAGTATGCATAAACAAGCATGCCAGTTTTCCCTCCATTGCTGAAAGCTCAATATGGGTTTACATCTGGTCTCAAGAAGCAATGGGCAGATCTCGAACAGTTTGGCTGTTCAGTTCAGATAAATGCCAGAAGCATGGGTTCTCATCCAAAGCTTACTCAACCTACCTGAACCTTTTGGGCCAGCAAAATGAAGCTGGCAGCCTAGTCACAACAGGCGTTTGCCTTTACACTTCTGGCACTGACTGCTTCCAATTGGGCTAGAGATACTGCAGGAATAATCTTTCTCTTTTGACATTTCATATTGCCATAGTGGCAGGAAGCTGAAAGCGTGGAGATGCACAACATACAGCATGAAAGAGAAAAAATATTTAAACAATCCAACACGGAGTTTGCAGTGAAAGCCTGGAGCCAGGGGCTGTGTTCTGCTCCCTGTCATCCACCCATGGCATTACAATCACACAGCCAATTTTATTATAGTTTTGTTTTTTTTTTTTAGCCTTTAGGAGATTATCACATGAACAAGCAGCTTCCCAACATGAAATCTGAGGGACAAATGGTGCCTCTCACACGCCAGTGTTTGAGGGGAGCACCTCACTGTCATCAAACTGCGCTGCCCCAGGCATCCAATACAAGTGTGAGGCAGACCCTAGTCCAGCTGGGAGTTACAGAACTTCAATAGCTGAGATCTTGCAGAAAACACAGCCAGAGCAGCACTGCAGGTGCTGCACACTGCAGACGGTGCAGGTTCTCTTGGCATTGGCATCAACTGTGTAGTGAGACAGGGTGTGGAGCTGGCTGGGGGAACCACCAGGGTCTCCATGCAAAGCAGAGGATGGAAGTGGTCTGCTACACTCTGGGATCTCGTGCTGCGGAGAGATGTGGTATGACGGATGACAAGGGTGGCATGGTTTAGTGGGAGGTGTCCCTGCCCATGGCAGGGGAGTTGGAACTAGAGGATCTTCAGGTCATTTCCAACCCTAACTATTCTATGATTCTATGATGGAGTTGAGGAAAGCATCAAAAAGCTGATGAAGCCTCCTTTGGAATGGCAGAGAAAGAACATCTCTGGAGTGAGTCAGGAATTTAGCTGGTGAAAAACGCAACTGTCTGTAACAGGAAGAGGTGACCTTCTCAGCACAAAGTATCTTTGAAAAATAGCAGCTTCTTTTGTGAGACCAATATTTGTGTCAGTATCTCCTATGACGATATTGATGCACCACGCACCATTTGCAAAGCACCTGTTTACTGAGCTTATATATATGTATCTTACACAAGCATAAAGTATATAAAAAGAGCTGCTGTTCTGCTGGCCTGTAATTTCACATTAAGGGCAGGATGCAGAGTAGGCTTTCAAACAGTGTGTGAACAATGACAGATATTCCACACCTATTAACTCTTCAGGTAATGCAGAAATTATAAAGTATGATCAGCTAAGTGACCCTGGGAGGACTGGGGGAATCATCTAGGGAGCTGATGTAACAGTTAAAATCAATACGTTAAAAAGAAGCCAAACCCAACCAAACCTTCAATGATTTGACTGTGCTCAGAGGATGACAGACTTTCCCCTGGAGATGGGAGACAAGATTTTCTGGCTGGGAGAGCCCTGATTCAAGCACCATGCATGACCGGAGTGATCGGCTGGGCAGCATGGTCCAGCAAACTGCGGGAGTCACTGCGAGCCAAGAACTCACAGGCTCCAATTCTGTCACCACTCACTGCACAGCCTTGGGCAAGTTACTTAACCTCCTTGTGTCTCAGTTTCACCATCTGTAGGACTGGGCTAACAGTAACTTGGCTAGCGGATAGGGCTATTCAGAGGCTTAATCAAGGATAGCTGGAGTGATTAAGTTCCAGCTGTTCAGTTTGTGGCTGCAGAGACTCACTGCCCAGTGTCAAGTCCCAGCACTACGGAACTTAAGCCGGGCTCAATGACCTCAGAGCAGGGCAGGGAGGAAGGTACTGCTGCAACACAATATGCGGGTCAGCATCTTCCAACCCCCAGCAGTAAGGGTGCTGACTTGGCATCACCTTCTGCCAAGTCCTTGGCTGATGCACACCAGAGAAAGCCAGACAGAGCTGGGAGCAGAGCCAGGTCACATCTTCAGGCAAAGCCCCAACGAGAGATGAGTAGACTGCCCCTCTGCACGTGGGAAACTGGAGCCAGGTACACCGTGCTCTAACTGTGTGCTACAAGCAGCAATGGAAACACAGAGGCATGAGAGTTGTGCTCCATCTGCCCTTCTGAAGCGCTGCTGACTGACATCCAAACACCCCTGGCCATGAGCCCAGGCAGGATTTGAGCACAGCCTCAGCTCAGGCTACCTGAGACTTGCTAAGGGAGCTGGCTTGGTCAATCCCACCCAGGAGCTGAATCATGGACTGCGGCCACCAGACAGCACCAGAACACAGAAACTGAGGTGTCCTGCATGAAAACACCTGTCAGGTCCAGTTTGATTGTTGATAACCCCACCACAGAATTGAGCTCAGTGCCTGGCCTCCCTCACAGAAGTCTCCCTGCTTCTGCTCACTGCATCTCTCCTTAACATTTTGATTCTGTCTAATGCACCTTCTCACACATTTACTCACTTGCCAAGCAGTTTACAGTAACTTTTTAGTCATCACCAAATATCCGGAAAAACACAGTCCATCCTTCAGCATTACTCCTGAGACAGTCCATTTGAACAAGGTGTTCATGCCCTTTTCAGTATTAATAGGACTATTCAGACTAAAGAGGACCCATATATATGTACAAAAACAGGCATTAAGTGCATCTTGGAATAAATGTCAAGGTACGAGTGATTGCTCAAGTTGCAAGGAGACTCTTTAGCAGTAAAGAGAAACTATTTCCCATGTGATCGGTAAACAGTGCATCAATACATCAAGAAAATAAGACGACACAGTAAAATGGCATGGTTATAAGACAATCCTTAAATACCCATAAGCCAACTTCATGTTAAGATCCATGCCTAAAATAAGGTGCCAGAAAAGAAATTCCTTTATCTCTATAAACTTGATATTTTAAACCTTCTTTCCAGCATGTCAATTGCTTCCTGTGACCTTTTTAGCATGACAAATCCATTTGAATTTTCCAAAAACTGAGCATGGATGGAAATGCACTCCTATGCAGGACTCACCTGTAAGAAATAGAGTGCTTTGACTTAGGAAAGGCTACAGAGCTCTTGACTGCTACTTGCCAACACATTCAGGCTAGGAATGTGCATCAGTATTGTTCACATCGCCAATATTAAAGTCTATTCCTGCACAGCCTTTGCCCACCAGGAAGAAAATTCCCAGACACAGCACACAGAGTGTAAGAAGCTCCTGAATGCAAATCTGTCATATTGTTTTTCTTTTTAAACCTTTTAATGTCCTATTAAACCTGCTACACATGCTACCTGACTTCTGCAGACGGTGCAGAACAGCGGCAGATCAATTCACACAGGGCAGCAGAAAGAGGGTCAGGAAGACTTAACTCTGCAGCTATAAGAACAGGAAACCATGATGTGTTGGCTCTTGTGCTGGCTGGCATCACCACGATACTGCATTACAGGTGTCAACAGATTATTACCAACCCTTCCCACATGAGGCCAAACACTGTGTTGCTGACTTCAAATGCCAGCAGGAGCCAGCCAGTCTTCCCAGAATAAACACCAAGAGAGGACTGCAGTATTTGTTTCTGAGTTTTCACAAACAACTTTATTTATCTCTGTGTCCTGTGACACAGGTAATGAAATAACATTTAAAACTCAATTAAGGCATCTAAAATCCAGATCTCTCTTTTGACACGCTGGCATTAGTGGTACTGCAGATTTAATATGGTAATGACTGAACAGATGTTGAGGAAATTTTGTAGACTAGCTGATGCTGACTGACAAAGGATTCCTATCATAGGTGTTTGATTTCTGAGGGTTTGAGCATGTCATAACCAAAAAGTGTGTTTCCTGTTCAAAGATGAGTAACTACAAAAGCCTCTGTGCTCTGCCTCGACGGCAAACTGAAGAGCTCAACAAGTCAAAGCAAATCTCTCCTCCATATACAAAGATTTCCAATGACTCAATTTCTCTGCATGTTTGCATGTGAAACTACCACAACACCTTTCACCCTGAAGAATGACTCCAGACTTGCATAAAAACACAGATCAGAGCTTAGTCCAAGTAAGGAAAACACAGAAACTGCTTGTAAAGCATCACATTCTTTAACTTCACTTTCTGATAGACTGATGCATACCACTGGATTACAGGAGACTACTCTTATTAGGAAGCACAATTCAATACAATAAAAGGTGGCAAGATTGAGCCCAGATTGATCAAGAAGATTTAACTTCAAATTGACAATATTGCTGGGCAGTGAGGCAGGGAGTGCAGACATAATTTGGTTTCCTGCAACACCACACTAAATGATGGCTATCAGTATTCCAGTCAGTGGCTGATAGTTTTATTTCCCCCATGAGTTTCTCCAGGTCATCCCTGACAGTTAGAAAAGTGCTTAGGCGTTTGGGTTGCATTGAGCAGATGGTTACTGATCAGAAATGAGTACTGGATCCTGAGGTCAGTGGCCTGCCAAACAAACTCATCCAAAGGCTGTCTTACAGTCACTCCTGGGACAGCAATTTGCTGACCAGTGTAGACGGGTGATTCGTAGGCAATTCGACTGTACACATTCAGACCTCTCTATAGTGTAGCCAGAGCTTGCCTGATATATAATTTATGTCCCTGTAAATTCACTGACTGCTGCTACAATATCACTTTTGGCTTTGGGTCACTCAGTATAGACTTCTGAAGAAAATGGAGGGCACAAAGAGGTGGTAGAATGGAATTACTAAAACTCAGACCATCCCAGCTCTGCAAGAACGGAGTCCCCACAACTGCATTTAAGCCAACTCACATTTTTCAAACCTCAGAGCAGCACAACAGCCATCACTTTCCATAGGTTTACTGCTGTTCCAACAACAACTACAAAAAAGACACAAAGAAAAGAGAATGGCAAGATTAAACTGTCAAAAAGATGGTGGGCTTGTAGAAAATACAGGCATTCCAGGAGCAGGGTATTGTGGCTACTGCTATGCATGGTGCTGTCTTTTTTTCTCTCTCCTGATGTGGTTCAAAGGTGAGTTTTTGTGCTGATCCAATGATCGTGGATTACATGCACACAAATGATACATGACCCCCGTATCTTTACAGGTCTGAACTCTGAATGGTGCGTATTTTTATCAAAACATGAGGACCAAATCTTTCCAGGCAACGTGTCTGCATTGCTTTTGACCTGAGGTTTTCCCAGTTTCAGTAGGGTTTTGCTGCCACAGAAGGTAACCCTTCTATATCCCAGGCCAAACTCACTTTTTGCTGGTAAATGTGATCAAGGGACAAAGCTAAGATTTATTCTACTACAACAGTCATTTCAAACACTATTTCTTTATACTACTACAATGCAGCAAGAAGTACTCTAAGCATACAGCACATACCATATAAACAAACCATTGGAAGCCATGCCCTCCAAACCTGGGTTTGCACAGCAGAGGAAAAGAGGAAGAAAAATGTAGATGGAGGTTCCTGAAGGTAATCTGAAAAGTCACAGAATGAGAACTATGGTCTCAGCTCCTGTCTTTATGTCTTCAAAACCACCTACACTGTAACAACAAGGGACTGTTTCAGTCACCTTGTTTCAGGGAGTTGAAAGAAAAAGGATAATGTATCACGCTATTTCAGACTTTCAAACAAGACAATCTTCTTCCCTCTGATTACAATATCCTATAAAGAATGGGTACATGTTGCTTAGATACAGCACTACATATACAAAAATAGGCTCCTAGCAGTTTTCAATTAAACATTACACAATAGTATTAGTTTGGGGACACTTTTAAGTCTTGTTTACTCAATTCCATTTTAATCTACTTTCTCTTATGTATTTTAATTTTCATATGCATTTAATTACGCACTTTTGTGACAGTATTAAGTCAGATCTCAACACTGCAAACACTTACATGCACGTAAGCATTAATGTACATACAACCTCACTGTGAATTTACAGATATTGAATTGGAATGATCAAGGTTTCATCATTTCGTGTTGATAGTAATGTTTGCCTTTTTCCTATTATTCTTTGATATTATTCCATTAATTATTTTGATACTCATGCATTTATTTTCAAGCCAATACACTGCTTGAATTTAAAAAACAAAACTCTTCAGGTATTTAATACAATTCAAATGGACAGATCAAGAAATCTACAAAAAGAAAACCAGTAACGCAACTCATGTGAGAGAAGTACATTTTAAAAAAAAAACAATAAATAACATCTAACCTGCCTTGAGAACTATTTTATGGTTGCATCTTGAAATGTGTTTGGAATTATTATGATGGCAAAATTGCTCCTCTGATTGCAGCATTGTTTCTGTGTGGCTAACAGATCTCTGAGGCTCAGGTTCTGAACCCAGAACTCTCAGTCACTTCACCATGGATATCCTTCATCATCTCCACTAAGGAAAAATATTCAGGAATATTCAGAAAACTAGAAAAAAAAATACACTTCACAAACTACATTTAATATTATCCCCTATGACATTACCAGAGTATGTCGTCCATGATAAAACTCACTGTTGCAAGTCCTAAACGAGGAAAACAGAGCAATTGCTGACAAACAGCTTCTTAACTACACTTAGGACTCAAACTGTCTTCAAGTATTTGGTACTGTAGCTTCAAGGAATTGTTATAGTGTGATTACAACAACTGGTCAGCAGGATTTCTTTGGAAAAATATCAATGAGCTTTAATAGACAATATGTTGCAATAGCAGGAGAAGCACACGTGGGAAGAAGCACGACTCCTGAGCACATTCTCAATTTAGGCTTTCTACAAATTTCTTCTTCCTTTCAATCTTGGAGATGCTGGAAACCCTCCTTACTTACTTTGGGCTTTGAGTTCTTTTTGCGTCAAGTATTAAATAACCCTCATCCTCCTCAACACACGGGCAATGCCTCCTGCACACCAAGTCTGTTTCCACCCACTGTCAGTATAGGTGACCCAAAGTAGCTGTCACATTCTGTGGCAATAGCTAATGCCATGTTTTATCCCAATAACTACCCAGCAACTTGCACTACCACAGCAACAACAACGAATATCAAAAATCCAGCTCCAGCCAGAGGACTGCTGTAGAGTAAAGCTGCTATATTTCTGTGCAGGTTTCCCCACAAATAAATACATATGCAAGTGCTGCACAGGAAGAAACCCTACACACATTCAAATGAACTGTTCAACACATGAGCCCCTAATGATGACTTTTTCTATAATTAACGGATCAAGCACAGGAGAAGGCTGGCTGGATTTCAGACTTCAGGTCTACTCACACCTATTGCACAGGAAGTCCTACCAACTGCCAGATGTATGGAAAATTTGGATGCGATTGAAAAAAACTCCAAAAGATTAATCAAAATCCTTCATGGACAAATACATTGAGGTAGTAAAAGAAGGTGTGTGCGCTGAAATGGAGAGAGATGAAAGCCCTATATGGTGTGCTAATTGGAGTGGTGCTGTGCTTCTTTCTTGAAGTCAGCAGAACATTAGAGGAATCATTTTTCTTTGTTTCTTCTAACAGACAGCCCTAAGCAGTGACTTGTTTGCAGAAGCCCCAAACAGTGTTTGCCTACACATCCAGAAAACATCCTGAAATAACCATCAACACTTACTGCAAACACAGTGGACAACATCTACTCCTACCAGACTCTGCAGCTTTCCAGAACGTTACTGTGCTGCATTTTCTTGCTGTTTTACACAGCACCAGCACACCAAGCAGCACCAACGATGGCTCAGCTCCACTGCCAGGCTGCTGAACAAGAATCTATAAACCAGCAAGATACAAAGCACGCCTCTCCCAGAACTGTTACTTCTAGTTTGCCCAGAAATGAAAACTCAGTTGTTACACGTTTCTCTTTCATTTTCTGAAGGTAAGTTTTTCAAGCAAAACCACAACATTATTTGTGTGTTGGGGGCAGGTTTCTTAGTGCAGAAAACAACCATGTAAATTCCGGAGCACAAGCTATAGCATATAAAGTAGATATGTCCACACGCTATCAAACACCAGCCAAATCTGCCAATATATGCTACTTGCCAGAATTACTGCTTTGAGTATATACCATTCATACCTTGAACTATGTGTTGGTAACATTTTGAAGCAGGATTTGCTTTTGTTCCCTAATCTCTGAAAGAGATTTCAAAGCAATCAAATTCTACTGATGCAAATGCTTGAGCATGCAGCATATTTTGCTTGAGTGTTTACAAACGTTTTTCTTATTCATGAGCCACCTTGTAAGCAGGAACCTGTTTGAACAAATATTCCTGGAAAACGAAAAATAAGTTACAAATATGATTGTTCATTAATCCCTTTTGCATGCAATATCCAAAGGAGTTCTTCTTTCAAACGTGTTTTGAAAATGAATTTGTTCAGTTGTATAGTGCTGCAATTGTGTAAACTGCTATCTAAGCGTTAGGTATTATTACACTACCAGAGTCTAAGTATGCTTGTGGCCCCTCTTGGAAAACATTCATGCTTGCACATCTGAAGAAGAAAGCAAAAACAGGCAGAGAAGAGATAGCTGAAAACCTGTGTGCTGTATTTTTTTCCACCCAAATACTGCTTTTAATGTATAATCAATCTTTATAGTCTGTTGCTGCAGGGAAGGTGTAATAGAATCAAGTTTTCATACAATTGCAAGTTGTATGAATCTTTCAAAAACAAGATTATAGCATTCTTCATTCCAAATCAATATCGATTATTCCTTAAGTTACATATAAATTGCTTTTAGCCTCAGACATTTCATGTCATATGAATAAACTTAATAATGGGAAATATCCCTTTTACCATACTAACAATGCCATCCTACTTGCTGGGATCATTTAATGAGAAAGATT
The DNA here is from genome assembly GCA_032466535.1 of Forpus xanthops. Taxonomy (NCBI): domain Eukaryota; kingdom Metazoa; phylum Chordata; class Aves; order Psittaciformes; family Psittacidae; genus Forpus; species Forpus xanthops. Next base: position 24,856 of record JASSUY010006404.1, read on the forward strand.
ATTTCCTTCCTTGTCTCATATATTATTTTAAATATATTTTAGCCAACCTGCAGATCCTATTTTATACTTCTCACAGTTGATCAGTGCAGAACTTTCCAAGAATTAAGTATTTTGTGACACACAACTTACTGGTCCCCATCTAAAGGCCATTTCTTTTACTACTGGTATTTCCCCACTTAAAAAGTGAGCCCATTTTGAAGACACAACCTCTCTCAGAAAGAAGGAGAATTCAAATTATTTATATCAAGGAAAGAGCCATGAATCATGCAGGAAACAAGTCAGAGGAGGCTGCCCAACACTATAAGTGCTGTATGGGCGTTTGGCCAGCTGATTCCTACTAGCAGCTCTAGAAATTCATACATGGGTTGAAAACATGAAGGTAAGTGAAATCTCTGCTCTGTTTCATATTTATGCCCTTTTTTCTCTACATTCAAATTAGATTTAAATAAATAAATAACCCCATAACAGTGAAATTTGTATTCTCAATAGACTGGAGATAACACATAAGACAAAGAGCACAAAAAGTAAAAAGTCACTTGGATAAGAATTAGGAATTCAGCAGTTTCCTCCTAGGTTGGCTACTCAGCCAGAATGGTGCAGTTCCCTGCATCTAATCCTGTATTCTGCCACTTTATATGTGGCCAGTGTAAGAGTCTGATCATCAATTATTACAGTGTATTTCTCCAAAAGGCAATACAAAGTTCCCTTCGCAATAAAATGTTTTGTATTATCTTTCATGGTTTTAAACCACAAAGTACTCCTTACATTTTATCGCAGCAGTTAATGCTTTTTAAGTTTACATTTGAGTTGTGATGATTAACTTTAAGAAGCAAAGTAAACTGCATGTGCTTTTTTAGCCCCTAAGGACAGTTATTGCTTAGAATATAACTGCAAAGATATTTTTACATTGTAGGAAACTGAGTATAATGTATATTACAGCTCATTTTCCAACACTGGATTGCATCATAAATATACTTTAAGCTGCCAGCGTTAAAATTATAGTGGAAAATTAAAACAAGCATAACCTACATTATTTAAGATGAATTTTATAGCCAAGTGAGAACCACAGCGAAATAAAAATGCAGCATTTGCATCCAAGAAAACTTGGTAGAAATAATATAAAAAAACCTGTTACAGATAAAACCTACTTAGCAAAAAAAGTAGATGAAAACACTTGCCATCTGTTGAGAACATGGAACTGGTTTCCCTATTACGAGCAGTAATCTTAAAGCCAGAGATTAATAGCTATAGCAGCATCACCTCCTACAAGTCCAAGCTGAAGGGTTCAGAGTTCGGTGGTTCCAAGCATTCCTCTGCTTCCCATAGAGCCTGGCACCCTGGCATTGCACCAGAACAAGCCCTTCTCCAGGAATTTGGCCTGGCCACAGACAACTCTTCCTGCTCGCAAGATGGGCTAAAGAGCAAAACCTGCTAATCAGGAGGTGGAGATTCAAACGTCAACAAGTTTGTAGCTCACCTGGGACTGTGAAAAGACAGAAATTGGCTGCAAATGGCTGGGTTTGGGCGCTTGGTCTGGATTGCTTACTTGCTTGGTTGGTTTTGCCCTTAAAATATGTGCACATAAATTCACTTCAAGCCCAAATTAGTTGTTGTGGCTGAAACTCCTATCAATGTGGTAAAGTATAAAGCCTGAGGAATATTCCTTTTGAAACATTAGTGTATTCTAGATCAACATTATATTCCTCTTTTCACATATACAGAGATGTGCTTAAAAGTTTTATAAAAATCCTTATACTAATTTCTGCCTACAATTTAAGATCCTGCTCAGGCTTTTTAACAGTTCATGAGCATATCACACAACACAGCACTGTTTCATGTCATGTCAAACCACACCAGAGGAGAGAACATTGTCATGCTGAAGCACACATAATTAAAATATGCTGGTTTTGCCTCATATGCTGATGTTGGTACCAAAGGTCACAAAGGTAACAAGGACTTTGAGTCTCTAGACCCTGAGTTGAAGAACACTGAGAACTAACTCTGTCCAGGAGTTGCGCCTGATTCTGCATAGATAATCTGGGTTGCTGCAGCAGCAGCAAAATACAAAAGCTATTGCTAGTTTGAGACTTCTGGCAGGAAGATGGATTTCTAAGTTGACATCAAACTAGATTTTTGTTACTTAACTATAGGGTATTTTCTGCATCTTTAATTTATGCGTCCTTAATAGTCCATTCTATATTTTTACCTATTTATATCCAATACATTTTTTATCTGTTTATACTTTTATCCATTTACTACCTTCAAAATATCTTTGAAAATCTACCAGAGTTAGCAGCTGAAAAGGAAATGACATACTGGGATTTTACAATGGTTTATTACACAGGATCATCATCCATACAAAATATTTGAAGAAAGTGCACATGGTCTTTTATTGATTGCAGAAAGCATTTATCAGGGAAGAATCAAACTTCTACTGCTCCCTAAGCGTGTGCTAGAGACCACTGCCTTTCATTCATTATGCTTAACAAAGATTAACATCATAAGTTTATCACGTGTATGTCACAAAATCAATGGCTAATTTATGAAATGGTCCTATCTGTTGTTTCATGGGGCATATACTTTCTTTCCTTATTCAAATGCTATGTTGTTCTAACAGTTAGAATCAAAGCTGTATTACACATAATTAAACTTCTCACATTTAAAGTTAGCTTATCAGAGCTCAGCCTGATTTAGTATTCCTTGGGACTCATTTGGACATAACGTTCTTGAATAAATCTTGTACCTTGCTTGCTATTAAACTGATACAGTATGACCTTCTCTTGTTTCAAAAGCCAGCTCCATTCGTAAACTATACACAAATACATTTAACCACTCCACCACCTCAATTTCATATTTGTATTTATTCATTATTACAGGTATCAGCTTTCTTGGTGAACATGACCCCCCGGTATTTTAATTTATATGGTACTAAGTCTTACAGTCGTTAAAATATTTTCTAAGTTGTTATATTCTTGATTGAATACTCTATATATTTTCTACTTTAAAGGCTCCCACAATCCAGGTCACTCTGAAGGAACCCACTGCATTTGTTAAGCTACCTCTCACTCCTTGTATTTAACCAAAAGACCCTATGCAGAAAATACATAAGAAAAAGGGGAGAGAAAAACAACTTTACGTTATAATATGGAATACTTTATTAGTATTTCACTTGTTAGGGTAAATTAGGTGGGGAGGAAGAACTCAATTTGAATGAGAAAACATTTCAAGAAGGAAAGACAGGTAAAGTAATCCTCATATCAATTACCTGATACACAGAATATATGCACGTGTTCCACTAAACCACAAAACCTGTGAGTATTTCTGATGGATGATAATAATTTCTTGCCTCTACCTTTATCCACTGTCAATAAGAGACTGGGCATGATCTTCAGCTGCTGTAAATCAGGGTGGGTTATCAAAGCCACTACACACCTACTTGCAGCTTTGTGTTTTCTGGCCATTTTGCTCTCCTCCCCTTATTATTGCAAACACAAGAAAGCCTGTTTTATGAAGAGTTCAATAAGGGCACTGTATACTGCACACAGTCAAAAAGGGTCACCACTCATCCCCATCACACCCAACAGCTCACATAAACCCAAGGTCAACGGTGAACGCAGGGAAGCGCACGGTATCTGCATGGTCTCACTACCTTTAGAAGAGTCCTTTGCCACATGTAGGCGCCCACTGGCAGGTTCAACGGGGTATGAAGGACCATGGGCTGTGGAAAACCTGTTCTTCCATAAAGGACAATGTCAGACTCCATTTAAACAAATCCTCAGCTAACTGTTGTTGTGATCACAGCAAAAGTAAACGCACAATGGCATGGACTGTTAACATCAGTTTCCTGCCAGAGATGCAAATGACACAAGCAGGGCATTAAAATAAGCAGCAAGACTTTAATAATTAACTCAGAATTCACCGTAACAATACTGATTATGGTGTGTCATGTGGCATTATTGAGAACATAATACGTGCTTCTACAGGAAATTAATTGTAATTCACCAATTAATGTGCTGTAGTGAAATGTATTTTTACCACTACCACTAGAATTTAAAAGCCTGATTTAAATCTTCACCTCGGTGACATGTTTTCTGAAAGCAGAAAGAACGCAGACAGATTTGATGACAATTTTATCCACACAAGATACACGGCTGAGGAGCCTACAGGGAGAGTAAAGTTTTGTTGGGTATTTCAGAAACCATATGCAATTCTTCTGTAAGGCTTATCTCTCATCTCCTCCCTAGATTGACGGATCTAAGAAATCCCTCTCATTCAAATCAAATATCAATCCAACTCCTATTGTTCCTTTCCTTATCAAAGATGAAATCCTCTTGATAAAGAAGGTTGCACAGTGCTTCTTTAAGCACCTACCAATACTACACCCACAGCAGACGGCTGTCTTGTTCAAGGCTATCCATCTCTGAGCAGCACAGACTGACAGGGGCTAGAAATCCTACATTTATGAAAAACAGAACAGTACTGCAAGGTCATGGATGGCTTTTAGTCACATGTTCAGTCCTGAAAGTCAAATTCAGAGGCTTATCAGAGTGGAGAGTCTCATATCCCTTCCACACAAATACAGAACAGCAGTGAATATCCTGTAGCAGGGCGGGAGATTTGATCAGGTTGCAGGTAAGGAATAAAACCTTTCATGAAACACAAGAAAAACATTCTCACACTCATTTGCAACCCTCAATAATGTCACTGTTTACCAGGGTGTTTTGAGACCCTGACTCTCTGATGTCCCTTCTGGGCAGCATCTCCAGGATACCACAGGTCTGAGTGGTCTGCAACAATCCCATGTGAGTGAGGCAGAAGTCTCATTTTCCAGACAACTGCACAGGAATGATATCACCTTAAAAGGTGCAGACTCCCAACTTCATTATTCAATTGTTCAGGGGAACATTAATATAAAATCCCTTATGCCTGGAGGCCTGTGGAGTTAACAGGTCAAAGAAAAAAACCTCTGAGAAGGGGAGCAGTGATTTTCTCTGCAGTGTCTTCTCCCTCTCACCTCAGAAGAGGTGAAGAATTCAAGGGCGCAAATGAATTGCTCAGTGCACAAGAAGAGGCTGACCTGTGTCACTGTGCAGCAGAAGCACCCCAGCTCACCCCTATCGTCCTTTTAAAAACTGCTTGATTGAATACCTTAATAAATTTGTGGCTTTATTAAGCTCATGCCTTCTTCTAAAATCCAATCCCTAATTGTCTTTTTAACTGCTCATGTGTCGGGATCAAAGAAAAGATGGATTTAGTGTATTTTCAAAAATGCTGAGATCTGAAACTGTTCCTAAAAAAAATTACTAATTGTGTCTAGCTAAAAAGCTGAATCATACTTTTATTTAAGTGGGGAAACAACTCTCTGCCTGCCCCTAGAAACAGGAGGGATGAGGAAATATTTCCCTCTTCAAACTTGAACCAGAGCAAAGCCTACACATGCACAGAGGTCGGTATTTCTTCTCCATGTCAACTGGCAGGTTTGCCAAAACGAAACCACAGCATTTTAGCTCAGACTGCAGACCTGGCTCTCACTCTTCAGCAGGCATTTGGGAAGAGGCACAGCTGACCCTCTGCCTCCTGCCAGAACACTCCTGCACACCTCCACTGATATGTCTGCCTCTATTTCAAGCCAACAGACGCCTTTCCCACTCTTGCCTCACAGGAACAATGGAGCTGCCTGCCAAAGCAGGAACCTTGAGGTCAGTGTTGACAGAGGATACTGCCACCTCAGGAGGACATACAGCAGAGGTGCATCTGAGGAGAACTTCCATAAAGGACGTGAGTGCAAGGAAGCTTTTACAACAGAATCAACACAGAATTTTTCTTCCTCCAGTAACTGATGAACTGAGTCATAGAAGATGCACTAAACTGGGCTTGTGGTCCAAGAACTGTGACATGGAGCCACATTCCCTGTGAAGGTAGCGAGGTGCTGGCACAGGGTGCCCAGAGATGATGTGGCTGCCTCATCCCTGGCAGTGTTCAAGGCCAGGTTAGACAGGGCTTGGAGCAACCTGCTCTAATGGAAGGTGCCAAGGGGTTGGAACTGTATGAGCTTTAAGGTCCCTTCCAACACAAACCAGCCTGTGATATTTCAGGCTTTCCGTGTTGATCCCCTAACAGGCTCATTACGGTTTAACCTGGCAGGCAGTGAAGACCACACTGCCATTTGCTCATTCCCCCTCAGTGGGATGGGGAGGAGAATCAGTTGACAGAAGTCAGTTTAATAGAATGGAAAAGGAATGGAAAGTAGTAGTAATAATGACAGAAGAATACACAAAGCAAGTGACGCACAATGCAATTGCTCACTACCCACTGACTGATGTTCAGCCAGCTCCGAAGCAGTGGGTGACACCTTGGCAAACTCTCCCCATGCTTTTTGTTCAGCATGCTGCCATATGCTCTTGAATGTCCCTTGGGTCAGTTGGGGTTTGCTGTTCTGGCTGTGTCCTTTCTCAGTTCCTTGTGCACCCCCAGCTTCCTTGCTGATGGGTGGTGTGAGGAACAGAAGAGTCCTTAACTCTGCGTAGGCATTGCTCAGCAACAACTGGAACACCGCTGCATCATCAACATTATTCCCATCCTAAATCCAAAATACAGCTCTACCAGCTGCTAAAAAGACAATTAACTCTATCCCAGCTGAAACCATAACAAGGCTACAGCTTCTTTCTTGTAAAATGAGTTTAAAAGCCCTTTCTCTTTGCGCAGAGCTATGACATGGATAAAGGCAGCTCCTGCTCTGAGGCAGTCGGAGAAGACACTCAGCCCTGTGTAGCAACCAAGAGGTGCCGCGTCTCAGTGGCTCAGGCAGCTCCATCCGATCTACACCTCAGGGAAAACGATATGGAGATGACAAAGCTGCTTCCTAAAACAGCCTGTAGCTACAATATACTGCCCTCGAGCCACCAAACTCAACGTTCATTTTTATTACCAGATTTTCTCAACACCCTCTGCTAAAAGAAAAGTTGCCTCACCACCTTTTTTTGGAGAATTTTCCTTTTAACTCCATCTTTCAGACAGGCACACTTATCATATTCATGGCTAGTCCTGCAAGCAGGATGTAAATCACTCTACCAGCTCAGCTGCCACGTATTTAGTAACTTATTCACAATTGCAGGAGGGAAAAAAAGGTTAGATTATATGAAGGGGAAACAAAGAGGAAACATAATTTCCAAGAGTTACACAGGACTTTCCATAAATACTTTGATTAAGTATCACAGTGGAGGGAACCCCCTTGCCATGGTTTAAGCTGAATCTGGGACACCCCTTCATCATATTGCAAGGGCTAATGCTGGAGTCTGAGTTAAAATGAACACAGGTGGTTGATGCCCCTTGTGCATGGGAGAGAATAGCTGCTTGTAAGCAAGAACAAGGGAAGGAGAAGTCAGTTTGCTGGGGAAAAGAAAAAAAAAAGAAAAAGAAAAAGGTTTTGTTTGTCCAACAGAGCTGTACAATTGTCTGCAAATGCCAAGGAGGGCAAAACTCTCTGAAGACATGTCAAGCCCCTGATCCAGCTGTCAATTGTTCTCGTAGGCAGAAAATGAAGGATGACATGTGAAATGAATTCATACCATGCTTGTGCAGTGGAAGCCGCTCTCATCCTCCCCAGCCAGCCGCTCCACAGCCATGGGCTGGGAGAAGGGAAGTGCTATGCAGATCCTGCTATTAGCATGACTGACCTAATATTGGATGACTCTGTACCCAAGTGCTTATGCAAAATAATAAGCTTGGCTACCGAGCAATTATTAAATACAAGGAATCGTTAAATCCTTGCATTGTACATATTCTAAAGGAAATTAATCATTTTGAACTCTGGAGAATACAGTCTTATAAGAAGAGAAGAAATAGCAAATACACAATAGGATATTTAAATGCTAATACAGCCAAACAGTTTAAAGCAGAGTATATATTTTAACATTGGTTTACTTAACACTAATTATGCTCTACTAAGTAGCAATAAGTAGCTTTTACTATGATTTATTGAAGGTATTGATCCAAATGGTGACAAGTGCAATTTCCTTTTCTGCATATATCTGTAAAAATACATATTATCAGATTACCCAGTCTTCTTAAAACATTTTCCTTTGAATATTCTGATGCAACAATCATTGGCAGCTTGGCACATTTTAGCCCAGTATTATTTCACCTCAATGGCATGAGGCAAAGAGGGATTGCTATCTATAATCTAAAATTTATTCTCCTTTACTACTCAAGGCTGACAACATTGTATGTGTTTTGCATCTGGTCACACACTAGATTATGGGATGGAGAAGAGTATTAAATAGCCATTCCCTGTGTTTCACCAGCAGAACTAACACTGTAAAAACGAACTGATCATCCCACATCTGGAAGTATTTGAAGGGGTGAGTTCCACAGTGGGCTGATTGCCCTGCTTAGTGATTTGCAGCCCTGAAGATCCCCACATGTGGGTCCTGCAGACAGGCAGGTATTCAGCCTAATATCCAACACCTAAATTCCCCATATAATGACTACAGAGAAAGAAGTACTTCCATTGCCTAGATAAACCACTCATGCCTGTGCCCGGTTTGAGAAGTGTCAGCCTCTAAGCAACCCATCCATTTCATTTAAAAGAAACTGTGAAACAATGTCAACCAAGCAAAATTCAACCATGCTGCTACTAAGCCAAAGAAAGCTGGCTAGGGGAGAAACTAGCACAGTATTTGTCCCTTTGCTTGTACTATATGGCATGTCTAAATACATCTAGCAATAACTATCACAAACAGAATTCATCCTTAATAAATATTTTCAATAGTAATCTTCAATTTGATTAACATACAGTATCTGCTGCACTAAATGCAAATTAAATATGCACTTAGGAAATTCAATTTAAAGCTTTTCTGTTTTATCTATTACATCAAAGATATCAAAAAGGAAGTGGCTTCCTTTTTTTCATGTGCTTCAGAAATATAACTTGGCTAGGAACACGAATGCAAAAGTAGATTCAACTCTATTAACTTTTACAATTTTGCTGCAGAAATTGTTTCTCTTGATATTTTAATGTCAACTTTGCTGATTGCAAAAAGAAGCAAGGTCAAAACCTCTGCTGGTGCTCCTCAGACTGCATGGGATCACTTAGCATAATTCAAGCAGTTGTAAAAAATTAGCACTGCATGCTACGACAAATGAGTTTATGTTTGTGCCTCTAATGTAACAGGATTAGGGTAAAAGAAAGTACCGTTTCTGTAGTTCAGCTGAAATAAACATTACAAAAGGCCAATTTACACTTCTAAGATTACTCGTAATGACACAGTGTTTAAGAAATTATTTCAGCCTAGCATTATTCTGCCATATAGCTGTAAGTAGGCCATTCACTAAAATATCTGAGCTGTTTTTCTTACCAACAACAAATCACAAATGTTTTACAATTTATTTTTATCACTAAAATTGAAGAGAATAGTGCTGTGTTTCCACTATCATAAGGGTAATGCATCATGGCTGTGAAAGTAACGAAAGAACCTGACACTGATGAAATTAGCATCATCTTTGCCTGTTAAAACTTGCTGCGAGAAACTTTACAATCAGAAATACACATTTTTATGTCAGTCAACTTGGTACTAAATAAAACCCCAAGCAGATTATAAATAGCTCTCTAATAATTTGCAGACTCTGATGAGCAGGTAAAAATTCACAAGCACTTTTTTTTATCTCCCTTGACAGGTTTTCAGTCTGAAACTACAACTTTTTAAACTATAAAGGTATTTGGGTATATGCAATTAAGATGATACTTGGTGCAAGTAAAATGGTCGAATCCCCCTCCCTACACTCCCACTTATACTTTCTTTTTGAAAGAGAAGTTACTCATGGCAGGTGATGCACAGTGACAAAATGGCTTTCAAGGTATGAGTAAAAAGCTTTAAAGTGAATATCCTGCTTGTCTGACTACAACTATATGCAACTGGAAGTCAGTGTGATGATGCCATCGCCATTCAGTTCCAGTGTTACTGGAATACTGCCAAAGCAATTAAGGTTGCTGACTTGGCCATGAAACTGAGAATATGCAAAATTATTTCACACTCATCATATTGTGGCAATGGGTACTTGCTCCCAGAGATGAGGGAGAGCCAACTGTATAGCTCAGATTAAATCAACTGGTAGAATATTCACCAAAAGCAAACACCTTCCAAATGAGAAGTAAAGCCCCTGGCACCAGCTCCCCCCAAAACTGGGAAGGAGTTTGGGTCCTGTTGGACAATTCACTAATGGCAACTTATGGAGAAGAGACATTCCTTCCATGGGCTCCAGCACTGAGTAGGTCCTTGCCTGACTCTCCTCCCCCTGAAAACAGAGGCAGGACCCCAGGAGTGGGACTAACCTCAGTTTATGAATGGGAGATGTGATGGAGCGCCCTGGCTGCAGTACGCTGCATGCCACTTGCACTGTAAAATGTAGGGTATGGCCATATTTAAACAAAACCCAAACAGAGAGACCAATGCAAATGTAAATGATCATCAAATGTAAATGCAAATGCATCATGTAAAAGATACACTGAAAAAGACGTCAGTTCCATGACATGGAGTCTCCTAGAAGCTGCAGTCCAAGACACTCTCTTCTCTCATAGACCTACACTTCTAGTTACAGCCCAGCATTCATAAGCAGTGCTGAGACACACTGCTGAGCAAATGCAACATCCTTCAGAAGGCTTACTTTCTGGACCAGAGCAGGAGTGGGGGCTGGTTTGCCTTGTCTTCTTTAATGTATTCAAATGGGAAGTCCCTAGAGGGAGCAAGCACTAAGCTACAATGCTGAAGCATAGCCTTAACAAATCTGGTGATGTAGAAACGTATGCTCAACTTACAAATTTCCCAGTCCAGCTCCACCTTTCTTAGATTCCTATTAGAACCTCAGATTCTCCTCCCAGCATCAATTCCCAGCAAGGCTGTGCAAGATTCACCAGCCCCATAGACAGCCAACAGCTAGCAGGCGTGTAGAAGGTCCACCTCCAAGAACATCTCCAACAGCAACACTCTTAGTCTTTGACCCAGAGCACAAAAGAAACAAGTAGGTGCTATGCCAGCCTTCGGGAATGGCTACAGAAACACAACCACACACACAGGATCATTGCACTGTTCAGTAGTGCTATTGGCTACATGACTTGCTAGTCTGCAGGGGTGAGAGGACAGCACACAAACACAGGAAGGGAAGTGTTTTCAGAATGCAGAGTATAGAGTTTACTGCAGCTCCAGGACAGCAGCACACCCCTGCAACAGCTAGCAGCCTTTACATGCTGCTTAAATATAATTATCAATATATGGGGAGGGGGGTGGGAGGGAAAAAAGAAAGTAAATGAGGAGTTGCCATAGCAACTGCTACCTCCTAGGAATACAAAAGATATGGGACCACCCTTGCCAAGAGAACATTTTACTTATTGTTTCATATTTTGAATACTCAGCGAAGTTACACTGCTGGACACTGTTGTGCATGCTGGCGACCTTCACTCGGTAGCACTTGCATTTTAGTGTCTAGTGTTGCGTTGAGAGGGGATCCTAATTTCCAGTGCCAAGAAGACAGACTGAAGGCAAACCCTTACATCAGCACAGTTACATCAGCACTTCCCCTGCTAAATTACAACATGCTTCCAATTTATAAAGTATCTAAATGACAATTAAAAGATGAAAGACAGAGGAATTCATTTCAATCTTTGCAATGATAAGTATGTAAGGACCCACAGGGTTTTCTACTTGTTTGTGCCCTCTTTTGCCTTAAATCACTATTTCACTGATAGCTGAGCTTCCATGCACCAAAAGTATTTTGAAGCATATGCGTAAACCTCATCAGTATTAATGGAACAAAAGCACACGTCAAAATGCTTAGCTGTATAGAAGTGGTGCCAAGTACATGATTAAAGTTAAGTATAAGCTTAAGCTTTGAGGAATTGTAGCCTTACACTGTCAAATTTAGGCACATGAGCATGTAACATCATTACTGCTGCAGAGAGCTTAAGAATTCAGATTTGGAGCAAGGGGAACAATATAACTATTTCAAGATCCTGATCAGTTTCCAGGACACAGAAAGGCACATCACAAAGAAGTAGATACACAGTTCACGTATCAGCTTCATTAATAGCATAAAATACAGGAGGTCAGCTTCAGAGAACATGGCATTTTATAGATACTCTTTTTTAATGAATGAACACATGGGAAAGGAAGTGAATTTGAGGGTAAAATGCAAGACTTAATAGTAGTACAAGTAGTAGAAATAGTAATAATAAAAAAATAGTAATAATAAGAAAACCTAACCTCAATCCCATGCAGTTGATTCTACAGACCTAGATTATGTTCACAAACCCACAAACTTATTTCTCATCTTCGTTGAGGCTAAGTTTTGTCACTCTGACATCAGCAGCCTAGTCCCTATCTTCTCCATTTTTTACTGTATTTTATCTCCTATTCAGCTTATACATTTATCTTTATTCCTGCAGTAGTTTTCTTTAGGGATGCACTGCTCATTCAGCCATAAGAAGACAACATGATGTTCATTCCCACTACCTATAATTTCCTTGAATAACAACCTAAATAATATTTCTAATCTACAGAGAGACATTACATTAGCACAGTGCAAATACACTTGCACGTAATATGAAATATAAACTTCTACTAACAAAAAAATTTAATTAGCATTACCAGCTGGAAGTAGAAACAGGATGATAATGCTGAAACACAAAATAAAACAATAATTAAAACCACCACCAAACAGAAAACCAACAGCCTCCACTCCCTTGTGCATTGTTTTTATCTGAAACAGACTGGATTTAAATCAATCTATGCTGAGGTTTTGAAAAAAAGCAAAAATTCAAGCTTGCTCTGTCTTTTGGAAGCACAGAAAGAGAATTCAAATCATCCTTCTAAAAAATTCTCCTTTTAAAAGTGTCATGTATGGAGCAGAGCTATCTGAACAGCTGACAGTGTCACTGTAACATTCACTTGTTGGCTTATGCCATATGAAAGGAAGAAATCCACTCTTATTTTTCTACCTTGAAAAATAGAGATTTCTTTCCTACCCTGCAAGATGCCTACTCAAAAATGGAATAGAATGAGAAATTACACATGTGTGGAAGGGCACTAACAACGCAGCCAAAATGGCAATGGTTTTGCCACCAACTATGTTGTTCTTATGGAAAGAGGGAGAGACGAGAACCAGAAGTGTGAGCTAAGTGGGTGGGAGTGAGAAAGAGGTTTTCTGCAAGGAGCATGCATTAGAGGACAGTCATACAACACGCTCTTCCCCTAGGAAAAAGACAGGCAGTGAGTAGCAATAACAGCTTTTACTGCGACAGCAGCTGTAGCAGTAAGAGCTACAGCCTTAAAACCACACTCCTGTTTTCCCTTCTCCTAGGATCTCCTTTCCTAACTTTCCATCTTGCTTTGCTGCCAAGGCTAAAATAGCATCGCTCTGTGCATCACATCATTTTAGAGAGAACTGTTAACTCCTGCACTCTCCCGCCAGACAGGGGATGTGAGCAGGAATATGTCACTGGTTCAACTGAAAACATTTGAGCAAATGGGAACTCTGCCCCTTAAACACGGCTGAATTCACATCTCAGTATTCAGGGTAGAGTGGAACAGCTCCAGGAAGAGGTGCTCAACCCATCGAGATGTGTGCCCAAATGAAACATACCCAGCAGCTGGCATACCCAGGCACCACAGCCTCTCTAGCAAGTATGTGATTATTTGATTTAAGCAGAACAGCGGCAGCAGGAGGAGCTGTGAGCACCACCTCCACCTCCCAAATCCTCAGTGATGTGGTAATCAGGACGATCTTCAAGGACATGAGAGAGTTGAGCTCATGTCTTACAGGAAGAAGGTGAGGTGGCAGCTTCCACATCTTGAATTCTGCTCGTAGGTGAGGACAAAGACACCATTTTAGCACAACATTCTTCCACAGCTCTGCCTCTTGAGTTTAATGTTTCACAGCTTCTCCCATAACTGTCTGAAACACATTATCCTGTACCAGGGTAGATGGAAGGTTTGTCTGAGGAAACTTCATTTTTGTCCCTCTCCCCTTTTGTTGTAGGGATGGTGCCAAGGGTTGGAATTGAATGATCCCTTCCAATCCAAACCATTCTAAGATTCTACGACTTCAAATGAAGAGCAAGGGAGATGGAGAGGTAGAAAAATAATCTTTCAAAGCATATCGATCCAAACAGATATATATTTCTACTTTTGGCTTTACTTGGAAAATGGATTATTCATGCCGCCATATTTGTAGGCAGAAAGGGATCACCAGCTGAACTTGCTATGGGCATACCACAAATGCAGCACTGGCCCATAAACCCAGTAGCAAAGACTGCTACACCATTTACTGGATCCCACTCTAAGTTCCATCACAGGCAACTTCTAGCCATGTCCAAGTCTAACACCTCTACAGATGGGCACCAGAAACTGCCTGACAGACTCACACCTCTGAAGTGCCGCCACAAGACACAAGCAGCAATGAAATCACTCAGGAGGGAAACAAGGGCCCATCCACTTCATCCCACCCCTTATTTCAGTGTGGGAAAAAGCTCCAAGCAACTGCAAGGCAGAACACCAGCAGCAGCACCAAGACTTTTCAGTGCAGGTCTTTTTGATGTCAAGTACACACAGTGACTGATGATGGCAAAAGAAGGTGTGGAGAGAAGACACTTCAAGGGAGATGAAAATGTTCAAATTACAAAAAGGCCTGTTTCAATCACGCACTTTGAAATTGCAATAATCCATTTGATGCCAAAAAGAAAAGAAAATAAAAAAAGAATCAAAGAAAGATGCTCTGGCTTACAATTTTACACTTTCCTTTACAAATTCTGTAGCCCTTTTTCTTCCTGGTCTATCACGAATCTTCTACAGCTGTAAAAGCCCTCAAGCTACAGACAGGTTTCAGTCCAGTAAGACTGTCTGTGGCTTTTGACAGCTGAAGATGCATGATGAAGGACTGAAACATCCTCGAGTTTGCACACTTGAATAACACCAGAGATAAGAACAAACTTTAAAATCCTGGATAATCCTCACTTTACTAATAAGCAATTTTATCTAAATCCTCCTTTAAAAAAAAGTGCTTCTCTGAGTGATGCTACAGGAAGTAAGTTACCACGTCCAATTTCCAGCTCTATTCAGCAAGCATTAACCTCAGCCCCTGCCAAGTTGCAGGGACTCTGGTCCTCATCTCAGCTGGCAGGAGTTTCACCTTCATCCTTTCTCCCAACAGTTTGTGGTTTAGCTCTCTACAGGCTCCCTCCTGCATGGTGCCGCGTATTCCGCTCCCACTGGCCACCCTAATGCTCGTTCCTCACAGTACCGCTCTGTAGCGTTGAGAAACATTTATTCCCTCAATACCCTTGGGAGGTAAAGAAGGGTAATTATGCTTCTATGGCTCTGAAGCTGCAGCAAAGCAAGGTGAAGAGATGAATTTACAAAGGCACTTATATTTTGGGGTCCTCAGCATTAGTTAAACAACTTCCACATTTGGGTACCCAAAGCAGAACCTGCAATATTCAGTGATCCCAGTCTCTCATTTAAAGAGAAAGGCTTCCTTCCCAACAGTGTCTGGGGCAAACACGCTTGCTCCAGGTAAGAATGATGAGAACTCTTGAAGGAAGTAAAGCTTCATCCAAAATAGGACAATTAATTAATCACCATGTTCCAAACCTTATCTTGAATGCAGAATACTTCCCAAAGGACCCTACAGCAAGTATTGCCCCCCAAAAAGGACATGGACACGGAAGAAAAGCTCTTTTTTTCCCCTTATCTATACACCTTCCAAGAGGTTTGCTCCATGATAAGATTTCCAGGAAACTATGCGTGCCTTGAACACATTCACACCAAACCTGTATCGCTCCATAATTATACCCTGAGTTAAAGTGATCCATTTCTTCCAACAGGAGGAGCTAGGGTTGGTCTTGAAGATGGAGCCTGTAGACCTGCAGTAGCCTTCACTGCATAGCTGCAGTTATAATGCAGTTTTTCAAATGTGAGTTGTACAATCACAGCTTGGAAACATTTCATTGTGGAAACTCTGCCTGGCTTCATTTTTAATTTTGTGCCCTGTTTAGAAGATTAACTGTGAATCACAGTACTGTATTCCAGCTGGCTCTGCTCTGAAGAAGCCCATCCAACAGCAACATAGGACTTCTGCTCAAACAAGGATCTCCTTGCAGTATGCTGTACTTCCCTGTAGCTCATGGAGCAGCGTCCCTAATTAGTGCAACCTCATCAAAGGAGGCAAACACGCAGGTCAAGCCACTGTGTGCACAAACGTGGCTGGCACATGTACTGAGGAGAACAGCACTGTAGCGAGGGTTGCACCTGTAAACCTTTGCCTGGCTATTTTTGCTACCAGATTTGGGTAATCCCAAAGCAGTAAGCTGTAACTGTCATACACAGGATGAAAGACAATAATTTGTACTGAAAATAAATTGAGTGCAGTTAAACAATCTCCTTGCTGCAATCTTCAATTAAAAAAAAAAAATGAAAGGAAATGAGTGAATAATTCCTTTCCTCCCTAAGGAATAAGAGAAATCAGATCTTCAGAAACAGGAAGTAGACACTTCAAGGTAAGATCTATTCCCAAATAAATTCATCTACAGAGCAAATATATTACAAGTTTTTTTCCATTAAAACGAATTTATTTCTCAGCTTATGATTCAAACAGAGCAAACTGCACACACATTTGAAATTCTGCATTAAAAATGTGTACAAACATTTCCAATAATCAAGATGATTGCAAAATGCTTCTGCCAAGTATTTCAATAGATCTCCTTTATTTGAAGATGGATCATACCCATCACATGGAATTGGTTCCAGGCCAGCGTTTCAGCCTGAAGTAGTCAAACATCATGAGTCAGCTCCCCTCAAAACCATTTCAGTGACTTGAAATGAAACACAACTCACACAACTCTTGGGTTCCTTGCAAACTGGCTTTTATCTTACACATATCTATATCACTCTTTTCCAGATCCCTTTTCTCTAACATTAACTTAAGGCACTTACTGCAGAACTTAATACATTAAATGAGATAAAGGCCATTTTTTCACAGTTATGCTGTTCCAAGAACCAGAAGGTTAAAACACCATTTATCACAAGGGAATCCTGAAGGTCAACTTGCTGCTCCAAAACTGTGAAAGCAGGCTGAAACCTTCCTGAATCCCTTAAGTACACTCAAGTTATTTGATTGCAGGGGGTGAACCAGAGCAGCCAGAAGCATCACCCCAGGATGACACTGGCTGTGGCACTGCATGGGACACTCTTTACCTTAAGCTATCAAGATGTCAAATAAATAATGCTCCTAGCAGAGGAAATGGATCCCTGGCATGTGGCACATCAGGGTGTAAATGTACCTGGGAAAGCTTGTGTTTCTGCTTAATCCGGGTTATACCTTTGCAGTGATTTCTCTAACTTGTTACCTTTGTTTAAGCGTTTTCTTAGCAGTCATCAACTCCAAAACAAACCACTTAAAAAACCCAACAAAATAACACACACACACGTAACTCCCTCCCAAACCAACCAAACAAAAGCCAACCAACCCCCAAAACCCCACCAACCCACCAAATAAAATTGAAGTGCCAAGAGCTCATCATGCACACCAAGTGGATGCATACTGCCTCAAGGATTTTATTTGTAAAGTCAATGCTCCCTCTCTCCTACATGGGCAGAACCTGGCCCTCATATCCTTCCTAACACCAGCACAAACAACACAAAAAGCTACCCAAAGTTTCTTATTAGCCTGAGCCTTAAGACAGCCTCATGTCAGTTTGGTTAGTTTAAAGCCAGAGAAACTCAGGATCAGAATGTTCCAGCAAAGTAACGCTTCAGCAGCTTGTTGGACAGCAATAAAAGAAGGAAAAAAAAGAAAAAAAAAGGAAGGAGAAAATTCCCCCTTTGTACTCTCCGGTGTTCATAAAGGAGCACTGCACAGAATTGTCACAATAGGTTAATATGACAGTATAAAAGCCAATACTCGCCCTGGGATTATACAATAAATAGACTCCATTAAACTACTCTGTAAACTCTCTTGTGAGACATTTCTCTTTGATCCAGAACTTAATAGGAATTATTTAATCATAATGAGATGGTAATAAAACAGCATCACCTGAATAAGCTATTTTATTACCTGTTTTATAATTAGCTCTTCTTCATTATAATTCTTTCAGATATTTCAAGCTTATAATGTAAAGGGCATATACAGAAGCATCTGGAGCAGACATGTATTTGTGCTAAGGAATCCTCTGCAGAGCATCCACTATGTTTTGATATTTATAGAGTTTATAGCTGCCATCAAGGGGGAACTTCCGAGAGCAATCCCATCACACCAGTGATGGAGAAAGGATGGTGTTCCCTCCACACAGACCACGCAGCAGAGGGCAAGAAGGGTGAGCTATCCTTTTTATCTAAATTTTGGCTTTTACTGGAAGGGCAGGCTTTGTCTCCTCTCTCTTGCTCCTCTAGCCCCTCGTTCCTTCCCTTCCCATTGGTGAGGTCTAAGGACTCAGTTCAAAAATAACATGGTCTGGGTTTGGGGATTTTTGCTAGGTTACTTTTCAATACCACAGCTACACATGCACTTGTGTAGACACCAAAGAAATGACAGCAAAATCCAAGAAAGGCAAAACTCCCATCTGGTGTTTATAAGTAAATCCATGGTTTAACCCAGCTCTACTGACCATGTTCATGCAATTTTTTTTTTTAAGACAAAAAAATCTGTTTCCAATTTCTATAAGAAATAAACCACCCTTTGCATTTATCCAAGCTTGTGCCAAATGTCAAGTTCTCGCACCAAAGTCATACAAGACCTTAAAAACTGCTGATACATCACACAAGCTTGGAAAACCAGGATGGCTTTGCACCAAAGCATGTTGTTGAGTATGACTACACCACCATGACTGAAGCTCTCCAAAACTACCTGGTACACACAGACACACACCATGCAAAATACGTGAATCATTTCTTTTCACTTGTCAAAGCTACAGGCAACTGAAAAAAAGTCTTACAGCGGAAAGGATCAAGAATCCTTAACTGAAAATAAGGGCATAGCATGTGCATACACTGAGCTGTTTAAAAAGTAATGTGACATAATTAGATTTTACATTCCTGGAAAGGGTTTTTGATCACACAGATGTATAACCAGAAGCCCTTACAGAGCATCCTACAATTCTGAATGTTCATACACCCTGTACAGCTGCACATCTCTTAAACAAGGCTGTAAAAAGCAGGGCTTCACTCTTACATTCCTCTATTCGAAAACTTTATTTAAACCTATTAAATTTTGCCACTACTATGATTTTTCTCTCTCCAGCCACACATCCTTCTTAAGTATTTTCACACAGATATCACAGGAGTTATGAGTATTAGAATAATTTTGTAATACATTGGTAGTGCTAATAATTTCCTTTAGTGTATATATTAAGTCAACCAGATCGTGTTTTTACTTAGGGCTGTCTTTGAGACCTCAAAAAAATATTAACACACAACTTGACAAGCCTTTAAATGCTGTTGAGCAACTAACGTAAAATTCATGCCAGAAACCAATAGCCCTGACTGAATGCATGAGAAGTGTTAGGCAAGTTTCACTCTGGTAAGAATGCAATTGGATTAAAACACATCATTTGATAATTTTGCAGTTAGTCATCGACATAAGCATGTAAGCATTTTCAATTTTGCAGAAAACAAGTCATTCAGGTGGACAATTTGGAAGAAACACATCTTTGGGAAGCTTGGAAATGCTGCACTATTTAAAACCATGCCAAAGGTGCAACTGAAAAGAAGTTGCATAAAAATCTGTCAATATCTCAATTTGTGAACCACCCAGCTCTTGATATTCAACTACTAGAGTGAATATGGGCTAGGGCCAAGAAGGGGCATGTGTGATAAATCTCTTTTATGCCTACATAAAATGCTCTTATAACATCAATAATAATTAAAAAAAGGTAAACAATCTGTGATGACAAATCAGCATTTAAAATTTCTAGGCTATCAAACCTCCTCTGCACGTACTCTGAGCAAACACTAATAAAGTGTTCAGCACTACAATGTAGCTGTTTTGGTAGCTAAATAGTAATGGAGCAGATGCTCAATATCAGCCTTTAAGCCTCAAAATGTACAAATACAATTAATTGCCAGCCCAGTTTTGGAGGATGGGTTGTTGGAAAAGGAAGTGTCTTTGAAGTTCTCATTGGAAACAGAACTTTGCCGGCGAAAGGCAGGGGGGAAGAGAAAGAACGCTGTGTTATTTTTAACATAATTAAAAGCTTTTTAGTGTAAGCATTATCTTCACTGGTGTTCCCTCCACCCCCACCCATAGGTATTGACTTATTTATATTCTTGCTGTTACATGGAGAAAGTAAAAGTCTGAGCAACCCCTGATAGTCTTCTTTAAATGGACAATTGCATTGTTCAGCTCTTAACAATGTAAGTAATTTGAGGTTATCAGTCTGGTTTTGCATGTGTTTTCTCTGTACTCAGCACAATAAAACCCTGATCTTAATTACTGGCTATCACCATAGAAATAACACTATCACTACTAAGAGCACTGAGTCAGAAGCATTGTTTTATACCTGATTTCTAGAAGGTGAACCTTCCCCAGATCAAGCTGAGTGAAGTAATACTGAAAATAAAATAGCCTTTTAAAATAAAATCAGTTTTCATAGTCTGAAGTGCTGCTGGAAATAGGACAATAGAAGCTATTCATTCCCGACACTGTCTCTGCGAGTACAATCTGTGGTTCATAATTAACAGATATAGAATACTTTTCCCCTGCTACTCCTTTTTTAAGCTCTCCTACATTTATGACTGTGCTAATTCCCAGTGGAAGAGCCTACACTGCAATGCTGCTGAAACTCCCCTCATAGCAGAGTCCTGCTAATACAAGGCATTGATCCAGCAGCAATTACTAGCAGGGTAGTAGTAAAGTTACACTAATTCCTTCTCTTTATTTTTCCCCCTGTGCTACAGGGTGTCTGTTCCTCAGATTGCCATATGTGTGCAGCACCCCCTGCTAACACTGAAGTGCTTCCCAAAACCAAGGTGAAACCTCACTGCCTGGGCAGGGGTCCATTGCAGCGAGCAGGAGGATCCTGGCTCTGCTCCCAGTTCTGCCCAATATTATCCATGACCCCATCTTACGGAAAAGGCCATACCTGCATCAAATCCAAGGCAGAAGGGCATTTCGGACAGGTCAGTGGCCTTTGAAGCCCACTGAAGAGGTGATGCTGCCTAAGTGAAGGAAGATTACTACATCCACACCCCTTCAGGAGTTCATAAATTATAGAAACACAGTCAACCTGATGCTGCAGAAGAGGACTCTCTCTCCCATGCCACAGCACTTGGCATTTGTTAAACATCATAGAGTCCCAGAATCATAGAATGGTTTGGTGTTAGAAGGGACCCAACCAGTTCCAGCCCTATGGCAAGGGCAGGGACACCTTCCACTAGAGCAGGTTGCTCCAAGCCCTGTCCAACCTGGCCTTGAACACTGCCAGGGATGAGGCAGCCACAGCTTCTCTGTACGAGGGCCTTACTATTCTCACAGTACTCTTAATAGCTAATCCAAATCTCCCTTCTGGCAGTTTAAAGCCATCCCTCCTTGTCCTCTCATTAATGCAACTGTAAAACGTGCCTCTCCAGGTTTCTTGTTGGTCCCCTTCAGGTACTGGGAATTAACAGATTCTAGGGAGATTTATTTCATATCACTGCCCAATCACACCTCTCAAGAGGAGAGGAAAAGAAAATAAAAAGCCCCATGAAGGGTTGAATTACATTGTCTCATACATCACTCTGAACTCAATCAATTGCTTCTATTTCTTTTGTAAAATGAAGAGCAAAGTACACACCTTAATTTCACTGACACTACCCCGATCAGTAAATAAGCATTCTGTATCAATATTTACTTCCCTCTACACAAGGCAATAAACCATTGCTAGAATTCAAATCTTCTTCACTCACTCTCAGAAGCGTTGCCTACCGTGAAAAAAATCCATCAGCTGTAGCAGTCACTCTTGAATGGTTTATAACAGCTGAGCGCATGCAGTGGGCAAACTTTAAGATTATCATCCCAAAGCTAGTACCTTACAAATATAGCTGGTACTACAAATTCTTCTTAAGTTTATCAGCGGCAGTTTTGAACAGACATCGGTTCCTGTTCAGTGTATTTAGCGAGGCTCACAGATACACCCAGACACAACAGGCTCAAAGGCACCTCTGTACAACCCACGAGAGCTCGTGTGGCCCCAGTCCATGAGGAATGGCCAGAACATCCAGCTGGTGGCTCTTCAAGAACCATCTCAACACTCAAAGCGATGTTCATGTTCTGAGAGACTAAACACACAGGAGGTTAAGGGTTACCTGCTTTGTTTACTGAGGTGATAGGGAGTGCTGAAGTTGATTATAGAGGCAGCAGTTTCCTAGAGAGTCAGTTAAAGCAGCTACTGAAGACAGCAGCAAGAATGGTGGAAAGACACAGAAAGCTCTTGGCTTTCAGGTACATCAGTGTTTTGTGAGTTTTGCTTGCTTGTTTTCTCCCCTCAAAGACAACCTCCAAGGGAAGCGTTGCCCCTGACAGAGGGAGGAGGGAGAGTAATTCAATTAATATAAACAGATTATCTTTTACCCACTTAAATAAAAGCTAATAAAAATTAAATACCAATGCACATGGCAGATTTAGGTTAACCATTTCATTGCAAGATAGACACACCTGGGGATGATATTAAAAAAGATCAAATTAAACTTCAGTGACTGCAACAGCAGGTGACAGAGCAGCGCTTTCCCTTACACCTTGCAACTATGAAGCACATTACTTTCTTTCTGCATGAATAAACTTTTCAACCAGCCCTTCTTGGGAAAACTAAATACCCTTTCCTGCACTTCTCCATGACCAGAATCCAGAGCTACAGTTTCTAAATAAAGGAAAGATTTTGTTTCTCCCAAGTCCCATACTGCCGCAGCAGAAGTTGACAGTAATAACATGCATATAATGAAAATACAAAGCCATGTAAGGAACCTTTTGTTTACACACTATAAACAGTTTGACATCTTTCATCATAGCCAGCACAATGGCAGAATTCTTTTACTGGAAAAAAATCACAAAGATGCAGAAAACAATAAGATCCCATATTATGTAAATGCTAACTGGGGACAAACAGCTTAATGTCTAACAACAGCAGGCACTGCAAATTTAGCTGCTTGCAGTGAAGGGTGTTTTGCTTATTATTCCACAAAGTCATTATTACTTCAACCTTATTTATACACACACATACACAATACACAGCTGAAAGCATCACATTCTTGTTAGCACTGTGCAGGAAACACTATTCCCCCACTCCCTGGAAGAGATATTTTCCACACTGTGCCACAGCACAAGCACAGTCTTCAAGGGTAAGACTGGGACAACCAAAGGCTGTGGGCCTGGGGCTCTGGAAAACCTATGGAGTGCAGACAACCAACAACTTGAGTGTAGAAGCTTCTGGACTTTTAGCATCTCCTACTCTTAAGAGTCACCATCAGATGTACCTTGATACCAGCTCCTATACCACCTGCCTACACAGGCAGCCACTGACTTCTCCAAGTGTTTACTACAGGAGCAGGGCCTGAGCATCAATGCCCCCTGCTTCCTGTCCCTGCCTTCATTCTGCAGAATGCCTAAAATTCAATTAGCTATGCTTTCTCTCTTCTTCTACAGCCTCAGCATCTGATTTCACACTGTGACAAATGCAGCTCAGTTTTGAATTTCAGCAGTAAAAGTTGACTGCCCTAATGCATGCAGAAAGCAAAAAGCAAAGTGATACAATCATGGCCAAGGTGAATTCATCTAAATTTTAAATGAACACTTGTAAAACTCTTTCTTTACACTATTCACTTTAGCTTTCCTCCCACCAGAAAGCAGCACCATTTTAAACAATCAGGAAATCCACTATTCCATGCTTCTAGTTATGTGTACAACATACTCTACTTTATATCATCACATAATGGAAAATTATGGAGATTAAATATCTACCTTTAAGCACAGGAGTAGGACTGTTTAATTTTCCAAGGAAAGATGTCCAAGATGACAAGTTGAGGGCAAAAAGTCCTTTGGCACTTCAGATACTTTAACATGCAAATGTTCAAATGACCTCATGAACAGTATAAGGAAAATTGTCACTATTGCTACATTTAAGCATGGAATTACTTTTGCCTTTTGTAACAAGAAAACTATATATAGAAAACAGACAATAAACAAGGATAAAACAAGGTCTGTATGCAAATGTCATATAAAATAACAGCAACAGTGCTGCTGTCCATACAAGTTCACAACATGCGTCCATGACCCAAACACCATCTTCTCTCGACTACAGGATTTTTCCATCTGTAGTTCTTACATGACCTTCAGGTCCCCATAACCCGCTCCCATGTTGGACAGGTGAGCTTCCATTTCAGCACACTTCACATCTCCTAAGAGCAAGCACAGTCTGCAAAATTCCAAATAGCATATATCCATTCCTAACTGCTTAGCAGGAAAAAAGAAAGACAAAAAAAGCCCCCTGCTTGCCTTCCTTTCAAGAGGGGAGGGGTGTGGGAAGGTCAAATGCAATTATAGCCCATTTATCTGTAATTGCGAGTAATGGTGGAGTTTTCATTTCTTTTTATTGGTAGCAGCAATATGAAATTCAGTGATGTGCAGCAGCCAGGCAGTCTTACTTGGCTCTGAAGCAGCTGAATCATTGTAGATGCGTCCATGAAATTTCAGTGCCTGTGATATCTCTACCTGAAGCACACTGCTCAATTATACCTGCATGACAAATATCTAAAGCTCCAGAAAATGCTACCAACAATTAGCACTGGTAGACAAATGGGCAAGGAAGGCAGAAATTACAGCGATCTCTATTCATTGGTATATGGTACATTTGTTTAGGTCTGGGGGACTCTGGCTTACACAAAAACTGCAACGTGAGTTAACTGATCAGAACTTCAATTTCAAAAAATACCTTGGAGCTGAGAAAGAGCTAGAATATACAGGTATTACTGCACATTGAGATAATGATGTTCTATTGTTATGAATCATCATGTTTCCAATGCTTTGCTTTGTTATTGCAATATAGAGTCTGATGGCAAGACTTTACCTGAAGATTTATCTGCAAAACCACACTGACTTCAATGGAAGTCTTTTTATCCCTGAGAAGTTTTTTTGTGAAATGATGTGTGTGGGTAGAGTGGAAGCAGTAAGAGAGGAGCAAACAGAGGAAAAGGCTGGCAGCATAAAGAAGAAGTTATTGCCATCTCCCTGCACTGTTCTACATCATCACTGCATGCCAAACCTCACTGTGCAACGTCTGTGTGTGACCACTGCTGCATCCCCTGGAGTGAAACAGAGGCCAAAAATTTGCTTCTGACTCTACAGAACCATTAACTTCGTGTAAGCAAAGGGACTTATAAAATAAGGGGTGAAATATATTTATGCCACCTCTTTGCTAGGTGACATAACAAATGGTTTAATGCAATAAGAAACAACGTGAAACAGCGCAGTCCCATCACAAGTGCACAGAGAACAGGGTCTGTATCACAGACGTGCTTCTTGACGGGGCCCACACAGACAGGGTGATGGCTCTTTGGGTTTTTGTATGAAGAATTCGGCACCTGCTGCTTTAAAAACCTCTGCCAGGGTTTTCATGCAGGGCAAACCGTTCATCACTTCAAGGTGAGAACCTCCTGCACAAAAAATGCTCTCAGGGCCATGTGCCAGTAGGTTAGTGAATACCTGCTGCTCTGCCATGCTCACACAGGGAAGAGGCACCCAAAGCAATACAAGGATGGTGATGCATACAGTGCAATTTTGAGAATAGCCACCAGATTTTTGTCCTGTAGTATTCTCCCCTTTCATGAGAAATTTTCACTTGTAATCAACACAGCATTGTCAGGACAAAACCTGTCAAGGCCAGGTTGGATGGGCTTGGCTCAAACTGCTCTAGTGGAAAGTGTCCCTGTCTGTGGCAGGAGGTTGGAACCAGATGAGCTTTAAGGTCCCTTCCAACCCAACAGCTCTATGATTCTATCATTTTAAGATTCTGCAACACCAACCAACCAAGCTTCAGAGCAGCTGCAGGGGTAAGCACTTTTCCTGCCCACTTGGGTTAAGCAGGGCACAGAGAAGTAATGTAGTTTAAGGTAAAACTATGAGCAAAGCCAAGAACACAGGTCCCAGCACTGCCCTGACTTTTTGCTGCTGTCCTGCTGCTCGTATAAGCAACTATGAACAAGCACTTTTAGGCTACACTTACAAGCTTCATAATATGTTTCTCCATTTACCCTTTTATCTGAGAATTAGTATTAAAAAGGCTCTTTTGAAAATTACTTTTGTCTATTTAATTAATCTTCTCCCCATATAAAAATCTTAAAATGATTATGAACACATTCAATTTTACTTCCATTGATTTATCTCCATCTGATGGCCTATTTTATCTTTCATAAGGCTCACAACAGCAGAACTGGGTCATAATGTAAGTAATACAGTAATAATGTACACTTTAGTGAACCCTGTTATGAAACCTCTCATTCCTCTCTGCTCTGTTCAGAATGAAGCCTATTACAGCAATTGGACTTGTACAGCTTGGTTAAAGCTCGGTCAATTGAACTGACTCACCCTAATTTTTACAGTCTTAATCCTGACATTCTAGGCATCAAAACCAATCCCACCAAGGGATTCCTCATGCAGTATCTCGAAGGCAAACACCACCATGGCAGCCACAGCAGCATGATGGGAGATTTTGGAAGAGACATGGAGAAAACAAGAGGAAAAAAGGTCACCTGCAGTCACACCGGGGCATGGTCAGAATTCACTTACTCTGAAATACTTTCTGAGCAGAACCTACAGCGACACACAAGCGCTAAAGACAGACTTTAATTTTATCTGAAAGTCCAAGGAACGGATTCAACTACGTAAGTCTTTTCCAACAGTGCCAAGCACCCTTTGCAAAGCTCTGTGGCACGGAAACAGCTTGGGATCATCCAGCTTTGGACTGGAAATGAAGCCCAGAAAAGTCAGTGCCTCTGAAGGGCATTATTTGGTTTACTGCTAAGCTTCTGAGCCCCAGAAGTCGAATGCTCCAGTCTGAAATCAAGATGAAACAAGCTGTATCTACTTCGCTGCAGGCTGCATATCAGCAGCATGGAGACATGCCAGAGAGTCATTATATACAATATACATGAGAGATGTGGAAATAGCTCCTTCCAATTTATTGTAGTATCAATGTCCTTAAGGTGACAGATTCTGTCTTTGTGAATACTGTTAAGAACATCAGCACATGGTTCTTCTGAAGACTTTTTTTACCAGGTGAGATCCACCTCAATTAACCCAGTGAGTACAAAGGACATGAAGTATATGGGCTGCTATTCAGAAGCTGCTTGAATTTCATTTCAAGTGGAAATTCATCACCACGGGTGAATTCACCCACTTCAGAGGGCTAATAAGAAAGCATTCACAGCACTTTGGCATACTTGCACAATAAGATCTTTAAAGTTGAAGTTTTGAATCCAACATGATGCTTTACTAGGAGACCACCATTCTCCAGCATCTTTCGTGTGCATTTTTTGTGCTTTTAAAATATTTATGAATGCACTCATCTGTTAATAAGAATTTAAAGGGCAATATTTGAAAGTTAATGCTAGAATTAATATACTCTCCCAGTTTACATGAATTAAATGTTCAGTTGCTGCTGCTGTACCAGAGCATTTGGTATTTAACTTTATGCAGTGATGCTAATGGAAAGCCATGGCACTGAAAATAGGATTCCTTTCTTCTTCAGGCCTCATAGTTACAGCTCACTTTATGAGAGAGAAATGAAAGATATTTTACAGTAACCACTAGTCTGTCTCTTCTTGTTCTACAGACCAGAAACCCAAGGAAGTCTCGTTAAACACACATACTGAGAAACAGTTTTTTCATCACCTGGCTACCAGAGACTCCAGCACTGCCCTGAATGGACAAGATGGGGTTTGTATTTGTTAGCTTCCCCACCTCTTCTCCTCCTCTCCTAAAAACACCACAAGAAGAGATTTTAATGCATCCCTCTCCATCCCCACAACCTCTTCTCAGTCTTAAAGGCTGCACTATAACACTCCCCCCACCACCTCACCCCCCTTCCCCCCAACAGCCTGTATGGACCAGCACAACATCTTCCCTGAATCCAAGAACAATGTCTTTCTGACACTACTTCTCAGCTCTATCGTACCACAAGCAGAAAGGGAAAAGTACTTATCCCTGCTTGATTAAAATTAATGTTAGTTCTGAGCACCACACAGAGGTATTATTACTTAACCCAGTCTTCAAGGAAAGAGAAAATCCCATCAGCTTTATTTTGTCAATCTTTGCAAAAGTCTGTAATTCTTTTTAATACCTTCTCTGCCCGTGGTACTTCTGGAAACCGTTAAAACTGGAACAGGTCCCCAAGTAGCATAGGATAGCCACAGTCACAGAAGATATTCTGAGAACACAGAAATACTGCATGTCCTCATTTTATCTCTAATTTACGAAATTGCTTCATAAGCCCTTCTCTAGAAGTCAGTGAAGTGAACAGGGAAAAAAATGAAGTGAATGGAAAAAGAATTTCCATTCACTGCACAGAAATGCATCTCAAGACTTAAAACACGAGAGAGACTCAGTGAGGGGGCCTTTTGTTCTTTTCTTATATTTTTATATCGATATACTATATATACATGCATATTAGTTTATTTTATATATATACAGTAGGTAGGCAAAAAGAATTCAAGCCAGAACTTTATCACTCTGCTTCATTTGCATCAATCTATTTACAGAATAAAAATGTACAGCTTTTCTGTGGCAAAACAAAGATAACTCTTCCCACTGCAGCAATCACCAATTAACAAAACTACCTTTTATAATGGATTCCTGCCTCATTTACCTTTCACATTCTTAGTAGTGTTGAATTGTCAGACATACAGGAATAACGAATGCTACAGGTGTTCCTGAAAAACTAGGAACAATGCATCACACAATGCAGAAGATCATGAAATAATGATGCCACAAGGGCTCATAGTGGTGTATGAACCACGTATGATCAATTCTAATCTATTACAGGTATGACTGTCTCATTTGTTGAATAAAAGCAAGACAGGATTAAGAAAGCAAGCATGTTTTCCATTAGGATAGAAAATAGAAACTGGCATTTTATGCTGGGCTGTGTTTTGAGTTAGGCACAACACTCCATCACCTGAAACTCTCACGAAACCCAATCAGTACTGTCATTCTGACAGCAAACATCATAGCCTTTATCACACACAAGAAAGAAAAGGCAATGATTATATTCAATTTTCATACCACCTAACACGTACTGAGTATCTGCTGTCATCATTAACTCATGTCAAGTTATCAGAGTGGGGTTTTTGTGCAATATAAATCATTTTAAAAAAATGCTCCTATGATCCAAAGCTTTACTTCATGTCTCATGTATGTGGGACCTATCAGATGCACTTCAACTTGACTATTACCAAATCTTTCTTTTGCAAAAATCCTATTTAGCAGCTGTTTTTAACCAAAGCATTAGCTGGTTGGCCAGGATATGTCTTTCCAGCTAACTGCTCCAGGCTGAAAGCTCCAACTGAAACAGGTCACCTGGTTTCAAGATCAATAAACATGGATAAAATGTATGTATGCAATAAAACAGTCTGGCAACCTATACTTAAAAGATGTAGTATCAGCACAGTTTTGAGTAATGACTGGGGATTTAATACAGTGGGCTTTGAACACGAGATAGACACTTTTTCTAGTACTGTGAAATCTCAGTTAACCCATGCAATCAGCAAAAAAGCTTCTCTGTATATAGGTGTTCGGTATTACACAGATAACAGGTCAGGTCTCCAGGGGAAAACATGAATGACTGACATGAAAGATAGAATGAGTCAGGGCAAGGCAAGAAGTCAGGCAAAGAAAGGCTAAAGGGGTGTCAGATATGGGGAGGACAAGACTGTGATGGGAGCAGAGGCTAGAGAAGGGAAAGGACGTTCACAGGTACATGGGAGAGAGGTTCAGAGCAGGGAGCTGGCAGCTAAAGACTGCAGAGTCCAATCAAGTGGTCTCCAGGACATACCTAAGAAGCCCCTGCCAGTGGAGTCTTTCCTCACCTTCATCAGTGTTTGCTCATATGAAGGAATGCAATCTTTCCACCGCTGTCTATGATTTCATTATCTTAAGTGCAGGAGCTAAATATTCACAGCTGCAAATGGACTCAGTGGGAGCTGCAATTTGGTTGTGTAAAGCGCCGTACATTGCTAAGTAGGCTGAAAAAAACAGGTCCAAGTCATCCTAGATTGGGCACCTGAAATTAATGGGCAGTTTTGATCCTAATCTCGTTGGCCAATTCAAATCCTACAACGTGAGGCATAACTTGAACTCCCTTACCTCACAAGGAGTTTTAATTCAAGAAAAGAAACTCCCAAGTGCTTATGAACCAGTCAAATACTAAAATGATGAGCACTACAGAGGAACCCAAAAGGAAATTAATGATTCTCTCTTCAGAACATGGTTTGAATTAGGACCAGAAATAAGGCATAGGGAACATATTGATTAATGAAAACAAAATATCGAATATCCTCTCATTAACTGAGCATCCTACTTTCTGTGCCCTAAATGAGGCCAGGATGCTGTGCAAAAATAGCATGACACCATATAAAGGCTTTATTGTAATGCAGATGACCACGAGATGCAAATAAAGGTTGCACAGACAATCTTAATTTGAGGATTTCTTAAGGTCTGTGTGCTCTTAACAGCCTTCCTAACACCCTTTAATGCAGGTATTCTTGGGCATAACAATTTACTGAGGAAAAGTATTCTGTGAATGCTGAAAGGGCTGAATATTTCCACCAAATTAATCAATTGCTCAACCTCACACATACTGGTGTGACTGAAAAATGTATTTGACACAAGATTTATACAGATGCTTTAAACACCCAGGTATACTCCCAGTGCTTTCTGATCAGCTAATTCAAATAACTACCTATATGAAAGCTCTTTCGAATTGAGACATGCGTAAGGGTAGTATTTTTACACAATATGGAAAACAACAGCTTCTATTCAATTAGGGAGAGATGCATGTTTAAGGCACATTTTGCAGAATGTGACAGCATAGTGTTATATGTGCCATTAGAGATACTCAGCATTCGTGACTTTTGAACTCCAAAATTTTCCTTTTAGTATGGTCATATTATTATACTTTTAAAATGGAAATGCATTTCAAAGAAAGAGCCCAGAGGTTATGGAATACATCACTGTACTAATCAGAGTAAAGTAATATCATAGGTAATATTAAACCACCAGTGGTAACTGCCCCAGGTACTTAAAGCAACAGTAGCATTTTCTGTACAGCAGTCCAAGCAAGATAAGCCACTGTTACACCTGAAACAGAAATGAGACTATGCATTTGCCCCTGATTTAAGGCCTTTATACCAAAATATATCAATCTCTCTTCAGCTAACTTGGTATAATAACCAAACAAAGTCAGAAGAATGGGTATCAGACAGGGTGAAGACTAAAGCAAGGTGGTGTCTGCAAGGTCTTTGACGACAAAAGTGCTGTGTTTACTCATGTAACAGCAGCCTGTCCATCTTAACCCCTACACCCCAAACAAACACACTTCAATATGCAGTGGGCCCACCTAAACAGATTTTTTTCTCCTTGCCACATGAATCTTACTACACTTGTCTCTTTAGCCAGGACTGAACAGTGTTCTGCTGGGGCTGATTTATGCTACACTTAAACCAGAAATGTACTCACAAGACCTTCTGTATCAAACCAGCCTGCCCTCATGGTGCACATGCAACACTTGAGTGGAGCATCTCAGCAACTACAAAAATGCATCACATGAGCATGATCTGAAGAGACTCAGTTCTATTTCTAGGGGCTATAACATGCCATACATGGATCAGTGAGAAACCTGCAGTGTTCACACAATGTGGTGGGGAGGTTACAGAGTTGATGCAGTCAAACCACATGGAGCCAAACCCTGGTAATGCCTCAAATCATAAGCACCATTATCAGCAGGAGGGTCTGAAACAAAAGCAAGCAGAGCCAAGGAACACAAATCTATAATGCTCTCAAATGTTCAAGGAAGGAGCCATCACTGCTTTGAACAGTTCTGTCAGTACATTCAAAAGTGCAGAAATGCCAAAGCGCTCCTCAACCAGTTACAAAATCACAGGAATAGTGAGTACCACAGGATGCGTGTCCCAGATAAACAGCCATGAAACATTTCAGAGAGTATTTGTTGCCTGGACAGCACACGGTGCTCCTCTGGACTAATAAACAGGAGGAGAAATGCTAATAAACACCTTGGCCCACTGCACCCAGCCTCCTAAAGTCAGAGATGTCCATCTTTCCAGAGGTCTTCCCTGGCTCCCTTTTCCCTGACACAAGACCAAGACATCAGCCCCACAATTACCTGGCACTTTCTAAAAGCAGCAGCTGAAACAAAAAAAGACTGGGAAGAATTCCTTTGTTATGGTCGAAAGTGTAAGCCACTTTTGTTTGGCTTCTGCTAGGAATCAAAAACATAGCAAATCTACTTACAAAACAACTCCAAAGTGCTAATGTAATGCTGTATTATCTGAAAGATAGTTATTACAATCAAGACAGCTCCGGCTTACTCTGCAATCTTCTAATGAGAGACACTGACAAATGCTATTCCAGATTTTTTTTGAAGACACTTTCATTATTTCTTACTTTATGCATAAACCAGATTATACATAAACACCAGCTTCATCAGCTGTGCTCTTAAAAGTCAAATGGGCAACTCCTGCAAAGGGGAGATGTTAAAAGTATTTTAATATTATGCTATTACTGGCATTTTTCTTGTGAGATTGAAAACTGCCCTGACTTAGTGTTTCAAGAGCGATACACAAAACTGTTCTGTGTTTAAGCAGCCAGAAGCATTTGTCTCCTTAAACGAGACATTATGATAATTCCTTTTGTAGTTCACTAAAGATTCTGGAAAAACTCCCCTCTACGTAAGGGTAAACAACATGGTGGTTTGATCACAGCATACTGCCAGAACAATCACACTTATAATCTTTGCACTGACAGCATATTTAGCAATCTCAGTTACAATTACTTTGGTCTCATTTCACAGTATTCTCAGGATGATGATTCTCAGGATGCAAGAGAGAAATCAGGTACCACTTCCAGATATATGACTACAACTCGACAGTGCAGACTAAGGAATAACAGAAGTCAACGGAAGTAAATTTAAAGGAACATTATTTTTTAACAAAACTGCATATTTTTAAATGCTTATTTGTGATCTTTTTTTCTCAATATCTACCTGGAAGAACACCAGGCAGCAGCTGGAGGTGTTTCTGCAGCATTTGTGAAATGAAGCCACAAGGCTGCATTACACACAGTAATACCAACCAATTTTCCTAATGTTTAGTTCTTATTTTTATGACATATATATTTGTCATAAGTAAAAACTGCAGTGTCTGAGGTTTCCCTGTCTAATTTCTGCCTGTTCAAATAAAAGCTCTTTCCAGTCTGGTAACCTGATGGGAAGTTTGGAGCATGATTTGTTAAATCAGATCAGTGCAGTAGCTCTTACTTCAGTAATAGCCATTTCCGAGACCACTGAAAGCAGATACATGTTTCAAAATAATTTAAAAAGTAGCCTGGTTTCATATTTTTCTTAAGTAAAATGTTAAAACATAAGCAATGAAATCTGAGGAACGTAATCAAAAAGAAACACCTTCTTTTACATTAGAAATGCTCTGAACTGCTGTCTGTGTTGTTTCATCATTTTTTCCATTAAATCAGACACTTCTTCTAAATCAAGCCCTTGGGGAGTCAGAGACAAAAGTGATGAGAATGCAATGTGTGAATATAAAAGTGGAGCATGTGTTTTATAACTAGCTCTATTCAAAGATCAAGGGAAATGTCACTGTTTATAGCCATCAGTAAAGAATCAATGTAATTATATTTGTAGTATCAATTCAGGTCATTAGTCTAATACATACACCGTAAAGCCACAATTACAATTTACATCGGCATTGAACAGCACATTTACCTCTTAACCTTACGTAAAAAAAAAAAAAACAAAACAAAATGAAACAAAACAAAACAAAACCCTTTTACCCCTGCCCCGTTATTTCAATCTTGAAGCAAAATGCAGTTCAGCCACTGAAATTAAGTCAAACTAACAAAATGCAACTGGATTTGCTCTGAAACTTCAGATATCTGGGTTCAGAAGTGAAACCAGAGCACCAGGACTTCAAATCTTTGAGACCTGGATGCAAGAAAAAACCTTCATCTCAGGGGAAAGAGAAGAATTCCCAGATTTGAAGTAATTCCCACTTCAAAAAAATGTAAGAACACTGGACCTGGATACCATTCCCCCATCCTTGCTAATCCACCTACTGCCAGCTCATTACTTTTCAGGAAGGTTGAATTTCAGAGGATACAAGATGTGTTCTTCTAGTGCACTGCTCAAAACCCAGTCTCTGCTGCTACCAACATCAAAATATAGCGCTTTGCAAACCAACTGTGTAAAATAGAAAAAGCACAACAGCCCTGAAACCTCCCCTCCATGGCTCAGAACACTGTGAAGGTTAAAATTACAGGTATTAACCTGGTAATATTTTTGTGGCATCATCAAGGTTCCATTGAGATGAACAAGTACTAGATTGTTTCAGCCTGTCTGCAAACTCACACTAACAATCTAACAATTAATGTGACTTTGAGGGAACACCACCACAGCAATATGTAAAGCCCCACACGTTTCAGCAGTGGACTTCCGGCTGGGAATTGATTCTTGATTTTACTCCATATAGTCTTCACCTATAGTCAGCTTCAAACTTCAGTATAAATTAAAATCCCATTTTGCACGAGTCTACCTCCTCCTTCAGAAGCCTACTAACACCCAGTAAGCGCACACAAAATTACATGGAGATAAAAATGTTCTTATAAACTTAGAAAGCACTGAAAATCTTTTTTTGACAGATTTTACCAAACGTGAAGGGTACAGGAGTTGCACTTGCTCAATGGGCATCCAGCTTTTCAGCATTCAGAGAACTTTCTTGCAGTTTCAGAATGGAGACACTTACCTAGAGAAAAACACGAAAAAGAAAGAAGTACAATAAAGGACACATGGGGCAGAGCTAAAACTCCTGAGAAAGTTTTGCTATTTAAATGATGAGATCGCAGCAGAACGAATTTCATTATAGATTAAAATTACATATCATAAATACTTCATTGCAGGAAGGTTTCATTGATAAACAGATAGCATGTATTAATACACCATTAAAGCACATTTTTTCAGAATGACTAAGTGAGTTTAAAAAGTTCAACAAAACTGGAAATTGCTGATGCTTATCACAACTTTCAGCAGGGATTTGTTAATACTCCCAATTTAAGTTTAATCAACTCCTCGTACACCAGCTGGTACAGCGAGGCCTAAGTCCAGACTTACAAATGCATACAACACCAGGCAAGCTGATACCAAAGTAAAACCTAAATATTGAGGTTCAAATTCAGAGTGTAAGCTAATTCAGTCATTTGAAAACACCAGTTACATCTCTAGAAGCCCTGTCCCAGCAAAGAAGATCAGAAACAGCACCCAGAGCAAAGGCTGAGCATAATGAGGTGAAGCACGAAACATGAAATTCACTGGCAAGAAGAACAGAAAAGAATCTCATAGGCAGAAAATGAATAAAAGAGTTTCAGTTTACTGCTGAATTTATTTCATATGCCCAAAGTATTTTGTAATCAGAGTTGGTAAGAATCTGGTAGAGGAGCTCAGCATTTGTGGCTTACATTCATTAATCCTCCTATTCCAGACAGAATTCTAACACAGATTTAAGTCCCAGTGACAAAACTGGACTTAAGCAGACACGGAAGTTGAATATCAGCTTACAGGCTACCTGGAAGGGAATTCTAATGGCTTACATCACTCCCATGCATTTCTCTTCCAAACAGGCTAATATCTCTGTTAAAGGAAAAAAAGGAAAAAGAGAAAGTCTGCAGTACTATTTTTATCCTGCTAAGCCTTCGGGACAAATGCTTTACAGACCTTCCAGTCTCACAGAGTGCAATTTATAAAGATTAAAGATTAACATTTATAGAAAAATGCCTTTTCCCAACACTGTAGAGATGCCATAAAAAGTAATACTTTTCATTATAATACCGCTTTATGGTACATGAGAGCTTTAGTACCCCACAGGTCTTTTCCTTCTCAGTATCTTGAGGGGAAAGAACAGAGATTGCAAAAAGTAGATTCTTCTTTCTTCCTTTTTCCAGCTCAGCAAATATATATCATTACTTCAGCCCCTTCAAGGTAAGCTTTGTTGTGAAGAGAGATAAGGCCCAAAGCAGAGGCAAGGTTGAACAAAACTAGTTATCGTATATGCATTTTTATCCATTTTGACAATACAGAATTTTAATGAAGGAATGTCACAAGGATTCTGCTCTGAAAGAAGCACTTTAATTCTCTTTGTAATTCAGAAAGCAAGTTTAAGTAATGAGTTTATAATTTTTAATTATCACAGACAAATCCTTGCATTCTTTTTTCCTTTATTACCCCAGTATATCCTACCAGAAATTTAATTTTCAACACAGGCAATAGTATTTTTCATTATTTTGCAAATAAAAAACATTACAAAGGACAAATCAGAGAGGGGCATGTGCATGAGATGGCATCATCTAGAGAAGCTTTGCTTCAGTTTTGCATCCAGGCAATGTCTGAGATTTTGCAGAGAGTGTACCAAGTGTATTTCAGCCTTTATTCTTCTAACATGACAGTTCTCAGTGCCAGTGACCACAGCCTGTACAGCCACATCTAAACCCAGCTATGCATTCACTGGTTTTCATGCTGCCCTACAAAGGATTCAGGACCCACAACCGCTGTATCTACTGTGTCCTTCAGTGAAAACAAAAAAAATCAGAATAACAAAAAAGAAAAGGACCCCAGAGCATGCTGGGAATGACTGACTGGGCTTAGGAAGAGGTTGAAGTGACAGGATGGGTTTACAGCCGGATCAGTGAGATAAATATTTGCAAAGCCTGCGCTCATGCTGGCTTCAACAGTTCTTGGATACCCAATACAATCCATCCTGATGCTGAAGGCAGCTGGGAGTTGGAAAGATTTGCTTTCAGCAAGTGGCTCTGATACATCCACCCTCATGATAAACCCTGTGAACTTTGACATGTAGTTTGTCATCTAGGTGAAACTCCAGTAGATAATAGCACAGCAAACGTCTCTTTATCTCTGCCCATGAAGAAGTTAAGAGTTTAATACAGTCAGAAAAAATATAAAACAATTCAAAAAAAGTCTCAGAACTAATTATCTCCAACATGTATATTCATTTTTACATCATTTTGGCACTTACCATCAAATACCACACTCATAAAAAAAATAGATTTACCTCCTATACAGATGATCTATTGCCAGCACAGCTCATGATATTTCCTCAGAAGAAAATGAAAAGCTCCATTTGAAACTCACTTAGCAGCTGGTTATTCCGCATTTCATATAGAAAGCAACACCCGTAAAGGTAAAAATGAATAATGATACGTTTGTGAAGAAGTCACAAGAATTCAAATGCAAGACTTACGCAGAGCTTCAACACTCCATACTCCAGTCCTCTTAGAGTTTATAAAGTAATGCTCTGTGCACAGTGAAAACCAAAATTCATTCCACCTGCTGTGCAAAACCAAGGGAAAATCACCTTACAAAAGACAAACAAATTAAACAAACCAGGAGATCTAGAAGGCCTGTAATTCATTAGGAGCAGCCCGCAGGTCTCTCAGGAGCAACCTAGCACTTTGCAGAACTAGGAAGTGTGTAGTTAGAGGAAACACACTGGAATCAGCTAAAAATTTGCAAATTCAAAGAACAGTTTTATTGTTTAATTCATTTT
This sequence comes from Forpus xanthops, assembly GCA_032466535.1. Taxonomy (NCBI): domain Eukaryota; kingdom Metazoa; phylum Chordata; class Aves; order Psittaciformes; family Psittacidae; genus Forpus; species Forpus xanthops. The sequence goes on from JASSUY010006404.1 coordinate 62,721, forward strand.
CACATTTCAGTTGGCTTTGGTAGTTGTCTCCTCCCTTGTACTTCACCCAGAAATTGGCTCTACTTCTATCTCCTCATCAGTCCAGTCCCCTCTTGCTCCACAGCTTGTTTTATCCCCAGCCCACGCTCACCTTCACACCAGCCACAACCTCCTTTGCCCAGCCCTTTGGTTCCATCTGGATCACCAGTTCCAATTTTTCTGGACCCCCTCCTGGCACGTCTGTGCTGCTCCAACATCTGTGCCTCCCTAACGCAGGAAGCCAAACCACAGAACACTCTCTTACAATGAAAAAGCAGACTTGGTCTTTTCTTCTCTCTGAATGGCTTCAACCCATCCACCAACTGATGGCCATCATGGTCATCAAAGATTTAACTTCCTGCTAACAGCACTGAGGCTGTCAGAAGTGAGACAAGATACCAAAGGGTAGCAGTGCAAAAGCAAGTGCAAGCAGGTGTGTTTTGTAGAGAAAAACACCTGTTCTTGATTTTTTTGCCCCATCTTCCCAGTTTTATAAAGAGGACTCAGCTCTTTCTTCTCCAACAGAGCTTGACCACAGGCTCATAAGCCAAAAAAGCAAACGCATCCCTGTCCAGCAGAGAAGCTGCTAAACATGAAGTTAGATTGAGACAAGCCCCATCAGGAAAAGAAGTTGTGTGGAACAGAGTGGACTTGGTCTGAAAACTCCAGCAATAAACAGCTGAGCCGCGTTAACAGTCCAGCAGCAATACAAACGGTGCTGAACACCTCTCTGAAACTCAAGCTTGCCAGACTGAAAACTTGCATAAGGATTTGTGTGCAAGATTACCCATGAGAAAACAGGAACAGTTAGTTTTGGGTGGATTGCTAAAGCAGCACAGTGAAGTTTAACAGGCAGGGACAGGAAAGCTTTTGGACTCTGGGCACACACAGCACATCAGCTGTGCAGGATAAAAACAATCCCCTAGCAAAGGCTCAGGTTACTCCTTGATGTACGTACAATATGAAATATGCTAGTTGTATTTTAAATTTTTAATGCATCCCGTGTTCACAGAATTTCTTATTTTTGCTAAAAGGGAGCTTCTAGGCAACATTGCTGCCTGTACACCTTGAAACACACCATCTCTTTTTTTAACTGCAGTGACTTGGATGATGCATGTTAAGAAAGTCTGATTGCTTCCAGCTGCTGGGATAAAATAGGGCAGGAGAGAAGAATATAAAAACAGTAACTCCCACCAGTTGGAATAACATCTAAAATCAGTGTTTGTACCCCATATTTTTCAAGCTGTCCTTCCATTAAAGCACCCAGCTCAGATTAGAAGTATAGAACAGTATGTGAATGCAGCTATAAAGATGTTCTGGCATCTGAAATAGGCAATAAAAGCACCAGGGGAAAGCAAAATTTTCAGGCACCTCACTCGCAGACAAAAGGGAATCATTCTCTGAAATGAAATTAATTGATGGGAACAAATGTGGTCAGGGTCACAGGGAATGATCTACTTCTTGCAAAGGTATGTAGTGATAGGACAAAGGGAAATGGCTTTAAGCTGACAGAGGGGAGATTTAGGTTATCTATTAAGAGGAAATTCTTTACTATGAGGGTGATGAGGCACTAGCACTTGTTGCCCAGAGAAGCTGTGGCTGCCACATCCCTGGCAGTGTTCAAGGCCAGGTTGGACGGAGCTCGGAGCAACCTGGTCTAGTGGAAAGTGTCCCTGCCTGTGGCAGGGGGTTGGGACTGGATGAGCTTTAAGGTCTCTTCAACCCAAACCAGTCTGGAATTCTTCTCCCATGTCTCAAGGGTTGTGGAGCACGGCTGAAATGATGAGGACATACAGAGATGTGTGGATTGTATCGAAAATATCTTCCTACCAGGAAACAAAGCATAAACTAACCCAT